>JAPDSC010041312.1:0-55714 GCA_026290005.1 Latrodectus geometricus
TTTGATACCCACCTTGAGCTTGTGATCAGTAGTGGTTCAAAATCCACTTTAAGTTGTAAGTTCCAATCTAATAAGTTGAATGCAAAAAAGTTCCATTGAGTGACAAACAAATCAGAATACATGTTTGTAGCTGACTAAATGCAAAGTAGCTTTTTCTTAACTGACTGAAAGTTTTAACCAAAGGAATAGTATCAAGTGTCATGTCATTATAAAAATTGAATCTTATAATTACTGTGAAAAATGACCGTTAAAATATTTCAAAAAGTGTGGCAACTATATAAATAGTTTCATTAAAAAGTATAAACCTTAAACATTGAGATTTAAAAATTTTATTATCATAATAAAAAGTAGAGCAAAATATTAATTTTCTGACAGTTAAAATATTTAAAAAATTAGCCGAATTTAATTCTTGGCATTTCATTAGTGCAATGTTTATTTACAAAGTTGTCAATTCTCTCAATTTTGGGAGGAAAAATTTTTTCCTGATTTTCTGTTTTCTAATAAATTTTTCTTTATTTGTTATATTATCTTGCTGATATCTATTAAAAAATATTATTTCTTACTTCAAAGTATGTTTTAAAGATAAATGAGAGTTTATATTATCCTATTTATTTTCATTTATGTCTCTTTTGGTAATAATATTAAATTTTCCCGTAAAATATTGACAAATTTATAGTAAAATGAATTATGATGGGCATAATAATGCACATTATTTTCTAACATAGTGAAATTATGGTACATAATTTCCAAAATTTTTTACATGTTTTAAACTTTTTAAGTTTCCAGCAGTCAAAGAGAATTGTTTCTTGTTCTTAAAAATTCTATTTTATGGAAGTAAAAAATTTACTCATTATCTGAGTAAATGTCATTATATACTTATTAGTTAGTGAAATAAATTTAAAGCCTAAAGGCTTTAAATTTATTTCACTAATTAATTCTAACTTCACACAAATTTTGAATGAAATAAAATATTCAAAAATAATCCTTCAATTTAAAAAATTTACTATACTATTATTCACTTATATTTATTTTGTTTGAAAATATTGTTTAATATGTATATTTAATTTTTGTAAACTGCTTAAAAGTGAACAGAAAATAATTTCTGTGACTTAATTACTTTCTTTTCTTTACTGAAAGACAGCATTGCTGTGTGTTAATTTTAGAAACACTTGCACCATATTGATGTAGTTGCTGACGATGCTTGTCCACTTTGTTCAATGAAAACCATGGACTTTCATTTCATTGAATTTGGTGTTATAGCTTTTAATTTTGATAACTTTATCAAAGCTAAATTTCATTGGGCTGTTAAAAATTCTTATAGCGGATATCATTAGACTGTTGTAAGGCAAAAAAAATGTCTAGAATGATCATTTCATTTGTTCAAAGTACATGGTTTTGGATGTACTAAGGTTGTAATTATTGCACTAAAATTGGAAATAATTTTTCATTGTAAATGGAAAATAAACGTTTAAAATTTAAAAAATAAGCACCTTGAAATATTGACTAAAAAGAGCCATTTTTGTTGCAATTCAGTATTTAATCCCTGAATTTTTTATTTGTGTATTAAGTTCCTTGTATTAGATTCAAAGAGCAGAAAACTAACAACTTAAAAAAGTATTCATTTAAGTTTCTTTTCTACCATATTTTTCTGATTTCTGCAAGAGTTCTTTCCTTTAAAAAAAAAAAAAAAAAAAAAAAAAAAAAAAAAAAAAAGTGTTTTATATTTTATAGTGTCCCATAAAACACTGCAATTTTTTTTGACGAATAGTTTAAATTATATAAGGCTGATAATGTGCTGTCACATAACATAAAAAATACACAGTATGATTAAAAATATAAATTATACAGAAAAATATTTATTATGAAAAGGATCTGTTTGGATCCACCTTATAATAAAGTGTGTTAAACTTAAATGAAAGTATCAGATCGATCAAAAGCAATAATTCAGAGAAAATTCTCATAAAACTAACCAATTTTTTGTTATTAGTAACTTTTAAAACAAGGTTACGTATGCTTTAAAAATAAATTATATTTGTATTAATAATTAAAGGAAAGAAAGGCATCATTCTCGAACTGCGCATTGGATATATTAAGTAGGGTTAAAAAAATCCATTATTTTCTTGATAGATTGCTGTAGCGATCTATATTTTGTAAAGCATCAATTAAACACTGGTTTATGCTGGTTGGAAAGGTGACATTTCACACTAAAAAATTCTATTGCAATTTTTTTTATTTGTTCCATTTAGTTGTGAATAACAGGGTGTTAAAAGAGAAAATTTAGTACATCTTACAGTTTTTCTTTGATAAAAGCAAATATGCAAGTCAGGAGGCTGGAATTGAGAATAGTGTTAATGATCTTGATGTTGTAATTGTTAATTATGTGCAATTTTAGTTTTGTTGATTGTGCATAGTTATTTAAAGATTCACCCCATATAAGATGGCCTGTCATTGAAAATTTTGAGATCACAAAAATAGTTTAAATACACATATATGTTAAGAATCTTAACATTGCCCATGAGCTAAAGATCAATCATGAAGCAATTTATACAATTTTAAAAAATAATTCCAAAATATATTTAAAGTCTTGTAAGTCGCAGGAAAATAACAGATTTCTTTTTCCACAACCTAGTATTTCTTCTTTTAAAACCTGCATACTTTGTTTTTCACCTTACATTAACATGTTTTATGCCTTCCCTAAAACTTTTTATTTAAAATCTAATTTTAACTTTTATGCTTTTGCTTGCTCATGAGGATATATGAATTTAAATATTTTCAGAACGAAATAGCTCAGGTCAAGACAAAATATGAAATGACAATATCCATTTGCTACTAATATCTCACTGAGGGGCTGAATTAGTTCTTGAATGTAATTAGACAAGCTGATTACAGCTGAAATAAATCATCCAAGCTGTGGTTTCATCTGTTATTTATTTCATGAAACATAAATGGCATTTCTTTTTAACTTTCTTGTAAGCTTTTCTAATATGGAGAATGTTTTTTTCAGATTATCCATGGCAATAATACATACTATGAAATAAGAAATTTTTTAACACATAATCTGTGTATTATATGAATGAAAATACAATAATTATAAACATTAGAAATACTTGTAAATTAATAATTTGTTGAATCTATAAATAAAAATTTTATTATAGAATTTATCAAAATCACAATTGTTACTTTTTTTAAAAATAATTTATATTTAGTACTTATTTACTTTTTAGATGATACATATGTATAATACAATTACATGAAATTAAATGAGTGTCACGTTAATGGTAAATTTTTTTATGTATGTGTGCAGCATTCGTTTATACTTAATTTTTTCTTGTAGGGTTTTTAATTTATTCAGTCTTCTCCATTTTTGGATTTGTAATCTTCTGTTTTTCATATTCTTTTTACTGAATTTTTCTATTTTTGTAGGTACCATTGTCATACTTGCAAAATGATTGATGGTGTGGGTGTCTGCACAATATGTGCTAAGGTGTGTCATAAAGATCATGATGTGACATATGCAAAATTCGGATCATTTTTCTGTGATTGTGGTGCAAAAGAAGATGGTAGTTGTCAAGTATGTTGATCATGTTTCCTTTAGAAGACTAAATTAGTGATTCTTTAATATAGTAATTTGAAATTGTTATGTTGAAATTTGAAATCGCAATTATATGCATGTATAAATTGTCAATTGTTTGGTAAGCTGTTGTAAAAAATAGCCATAAGAACAAACTTTCTTTAATTTTACATTCTTATTTCTTTCTTGTTCATAATACTCTACAAATAATACATTTATTTTATTTTTTTTTATTCAAACATTATTAAGTTTAAACACAAAGTTTATACAAAACTCTTTTCTAAAGTCAAATGAATTATTTTTATGAAATGTTTGAAATCTAATGTCTCTTTAATATGTCAGTAAGATTTTGTATTTCAAAATGCTTACTTTGCAATGAATATATTTCATTTTAAAAGTAAGCATCCTTCATATTTTCCCTAAAAATATTCCCAGTTTATTTTAGTGACTAAAATAAAAATATTTTCTTCCTGCCTTTGAATTTATTTTAACTAATTTGATTTCAAGTTCAAAAAATATAATTAATATGGATATGAAACATTTATTTTCTTTTCTTTGTAAATGATTAATTTCTGTACAATCCTCGTATTTACAGTTAATTTTTTTATAATTTATAAGCTGATTGCCACATTCTGTTATGTAGTCAGATTGGTATAATCCAGTTGATAATGATCATTTTTGAGAATCTAGCTTTTGGTTTTTTTGCCTAACCTTGTAATAGGTATATTTTCTTCTGCACTTTTGTTTATTCAATCATTATAGTTAAATTTCAATTTACATATGTATAATAATTTTAATTTACATATATAATCATTATAGTTAAATTTCAATTTAACTATAATGATTATTAGATTAAAAGCAATTTTTTTTGTTTTTGAATTTATGTAAATATTAAAAAGTGTTTTCTTGCACTAATTTTATCTTGGATAATAATTTTTCAGCTACAACAAATTTGCATCTAATTGAAAAATGTCGACAAGCATATGGATGAAAACACATGCTTTTTATTCAAATTAGATCTACAGTAGAAAACATTAAAAAGGAAGGAAAATGAAATCTCAAATGATTAATATATCAAGGCTGTCTAATGAAAAATTTATTGTAATTTTGAACTATGGTTGGAAAATTTGTTACCTGAGTTGGCATCTTCCACTTCATTTATGCCAAGCTGGTAGCCCTCTGGTCTTCAGTTCAATATTTGTATTTTTGAATGCATTTTAAATTATAGATCCCGGTCTAATTAATTTTCATAGTGAAGAAAAAAAACCATTGAGTGACAAACATATTAAGCTCAAGGAATCTATACAATCTCCATTTATTCTCAATCTTTATATTCATTTTCTTATAGAAACTTCAATAATATTTCCTTTCCAATTTAAAATGTTTATTTTAATATTTTGAAAACAATGAACTGTACAGAAATGTTTCCTTTGTGTTGAATCTATTTTGCTTATAAATTAATGTATTTTAAAATTTATTTAAATGTTAATTAATGTTAATCTCTTAATTGCTTCATGATTGAACTTTATTTTCAAATGGAATAATTAACTCAGAACTAAGAATATTTAAAATATTTCAGGCTCTTGTAAAACGCAGTCCAAAAGTTGCACCAGAAAGTTCTGTATCTGCACCATCTGCTCCTGGATTTTCTTTTGGCACAGATTCTATTTTGCCAAGTTCTTTACGAAGACGACTTTCTTCACCTACTAATGCTGGCTCATCTGCAACAAATGGGGAGCAATCTCGAAATGCATCTGATGGAAAAAAAAGTGGTGATGATGCCCAAAAACATAAACAAAATTTAGCAAAACAGCTTGAGGTAATTTTACAAGTTCTAAACAATTATATATTATTACAGTCATGTAATCAAAAGAGTAATTTATATTTATTTTTCTGCTTTAGGCTTCACGAGAAACGTTGCTTAATTTTATGGTAAGTAATTATTAATTTGTCTAATTGAGCTTCATATATTTTTTAAAAATGATACTCAGTATTATTTATTATGCTATGAAGTTTGTGTGTCATACACTTTCAAAAATATCAAATGAAAAACAATTTATTTTTCAGGCTAGTACTAATATATCTTCTACAGTTCTGGAACTCTTACAATATCTTATGCCAGCTATCAGCCAATCTTGTCAAAGAAATTCTCCGATTGGAAGTTCAATAAGAGCACGAAATGCGTTATTAGAATTACATTCTCAAGATAAAGTATTTGAACAGTTCTATGAACTTATGGTAAATATTTGTTACTTTAAGTATGGAAAAAAATTCAAATTTTGTTTTTATAAATTTGAAGTATATTAAATGAATATATTATGAACTATATATTTATTCTTGAGTGATAAAACTGAACAAATCTATAATATAAAAATACTTGTCAGTGTATTGAGCCATTTATTCAAGTTACTGTATTTTATGGTATGAAAGGTCCATCTTTAACAAAAATTTGTGCAGAAAAGACAAATGATCCTTATTCATTTCCAGTAAGATATCCATATATATTTATCTTATCATTCTTGATATCTTAAGTTTGATCTTCTATGATTTCTCTTTATCATTGGTAAAATAATCAAAATTTGAATTTAAGAAAATTTTCAATTTTTAATTATTTTCATGATTTTTAGATTAATAAAGGTACAATAAAAAGTTTCTATTTGAGGATGAAAAAAAGTAGTATGTTACTAATGTGAGTATGCATTGACCTCCTGACATGGGATTTGTATGACATTCATTTATTTCTGAATTGTGCCCAGAAAATCCTGGAACATTAGGGATAACAATGACCAAATGTGTCAAAATATTGCTAACATGCTATTCTTTAATTTTTATTGTAAAAAACAAAAAGTAAAACTAAAAGATGTATGTCAAGAAGCATGTCTGTCTATAATTATTAAAGTGGAATGTTGATTAGATATTCCTTAATTATGATTGTTGGTTAATATTACCAATTTTTCTTAAGATGCAAGTTGATTTGTAATCATCTACTTTGATTTCAACAATATGTTAATATTATAATTAAGTGGGTAATAGATAAAAATATTTCTTCATGTGATTATCATACATTCAATCTTAGACAAGTTGATGATTCTAGTCAAATGAAGTGCAGCAATGTTAGACTTCAAGTTACCAAAAAGGACTTTTATCTGACAGGCATATTTAACATGATGAAACTATAGAATTATTACTTAAAAGGTCAAGGTAATTTTGCTGAATTGTCCTTCAAAATATAAACTACACACTTAAGTGAAACTTTACTATCACTTATGTAACTTGATCACCCCTTATATATATATAATGCCATTTATAAAGTTCAAATTTCTTATAATTTTATTTCTGTTAGAAAAGAAATGTAGAATAATAATAGTGAACCTTACTCTTTAATTAATATGATGCTTATTCATTACATTTATTTGGAAAGCAAAATTTAAAAGATATCTTATTTCAGGTACAGCTATTCCCATTTTAGATATTATTTTATAGATATTTTATGAATTTTCTAAAATGTAAAGCCAACTAGCTGAAATTTTTTTTAAAATTTAATTTAGATTTACATAATAAAGGGGAAATTTTCAGATATATTTAATTTGAATGTTCTTATAATTGGAAAATGACTTCTTACTAGGATTCGATTAAGATTATAAATTGATTGGATATTAAAAATTGACTAAATTGAAGATTTTTACCCAAGACTTCTATGTGACTTAATATTTAATATTAAGTCATATAGAATTAATATAAAATAAGAAATATTTGACTTATATTAATTTTTAATTGCAAGTTATGTGTGTATACATTTTCAAAATGTAAGAGCAAAGTAATTGAATTTCATTATCGATTACATATTAATTTAAAGTAATTTGGAAATTATATGATTATCAAAGGAGCAGAATAATGATTTTGGTGTTCTGAAATGTAAAAATGTGTAAATCTTCATTACAAATGCCTATTCAAATAAAAATATTTGATATTTCGTTACTCCTCTTATTTTATTATTTTATTTACTTATTTTTTATGCTCCCTGCCAACTAAACTTTTAATGAATATTTTTATTTTGATAAAATTTGGTCTGAGAAATAAATGAAATGCTTATTTCTTTGTGTCATCACATTTTAAAAATAGTAGATATTCCTACTAATGTTTTTTGTGTTATAAAGGCTTTGACAAAAAGTAAAGATTAATAATTTTTTTACTCATGAGATATTCGTAGGATAAATAATTTGACAAAACATTTATTTTTCATTTTCTTGTGATTTAAATAATTTGCGAATATTATATGATATTGATTTCAGGTAATTCTAGAAATGTTTCATACTTTAATATATTCTGAATATATTGCAAGTTTTATCATTTGTCTACTAGGTTCCAACTCTTGGGTCTCAAGAAGGAGCTTTTGAGAATGTTAGAATGAATTATTCTGGAGAACAAGGACAGACTATACGGCAATTAATAAGTAGTCATATGATACGGCGAGTTGCTATGTGTTGCTTAGCGTCACCCCAGGGTAAACGTCAGCATCTTGCTGTCAGTCACGAGAAAGGAAAGGTAAAGAAAATTTTTTAATTACTGGATACAATTTAATTAATTTAATAATTGCAAGTTAATGTGAGGTGTTTAATTTTTCTAACTGAAAAAAAATTTCTTTCGTTAGATAACTCTTCTACAGCTTTCAGCTTTATTAAAACAGGCTGATTCAAGTAAAAGGAAACTAACTTTAACAGTAAGTAAACTATCTTGTTAAGTTTATTTCTATAATTACTTAAAGTAGAGTTTAGATAATTAGCTTGTTTATACAACATTGATTGCCCTAATTATCATAGATTTCCCAAGATAAGGAAACTAATTTAGAACACAATTTATTATTGAATTTATTAAAAATTAATCTCAATTCACATCAAATTCAAATTTAAATATCAATCTAAAAAAATTCCGGTATATTTTTCCCAGCCAGAAAAATATTACCTACTTCTATTATATATTATTAAATACAACTTTCTCTTAAGTTAGTAAGGCTTTTGTTGTTTGTCTTAAACTAAGACAATTAAGTATTATGATTATGGAAGCTCATTGTAATTCAATTATAAGTATCAAAGTAAAGTAATAGGTAATTGATATAACAAAGTAAAGTAATAGTTAGTGTTATAAAACATGTGTATCACATAAAGTTGGCCGATTATTTTTAATAACAGAATTATTAAAATATTTTTTATACAAAATATCCCATTTCCTATTTATAAGATTCATAAAATTTATTTTTCAGGATTGCATTAGTATCCACTGTTCTTACTTCTAAAATTCTGTTTAAAAATTGAAAACTCTTTTATTTTTTCAATTCTAAAACAGAAACTAAATTATTAAAAACATAAAGAAAAATTCTGTACTGTTTAATTTGCCATTTATGTATTTTCAAAAGTTATTCATAAATACTTCAGAGAATTAACTTTATTTAGCACTTCTAAAAAATGTATTCTATTTTAACATAAATTTCCTGGGGAGAAATAACTCTTTATCATGTGAACTCAGTAAACAAGTAAAGGATTCTACAAAAAAAGTTAAAGTTTAGATGAACCACTTTTTCTCTTGCCAACAGGAGTTTGAAATATATTCATCCGCCTGAAAGTTTAAATACCAAAATAAACTAAACTGAATATGTTTTTGAATTAAGAAACAGGAAAAAAAATTAAAGTAACGAATGTGTGATATGCACTTTGAAATTAGTCTTCTCTTTATTATAAATCGTTCACTGTTATTTTATTAAAATAATTGAAAAAAGATCTAAGTATTTGAAATTTCAAACTAATGACATAAAATATTATACATATAATCTCAAATAGTTTCTTTGTAAGTCATTTGCATTTCATAAAATAATATTTTTATATATTTTATTATAAGGAAAATTATCTTATAATTATTGTTATTAAATTAATATATATTAGTAATATTTTTATACTTCAATAAATACTTCCATCTCTTACTTCATTATGTTATAGATAATTTAAAAGGAAATATCCAATTATTTAAAAATGAAGTAGTTCAGTTGATGTGGAAGGATAATTTCAAAATACATATGTATAAAGTTTTTACATATAAGCTTATTCTTTTAATAAATTTCGATATGATTATATGAAACATGTATGAAAATCATTTCATATTTAAACATTAATTCTAGATAATTAATTAAAACAAGCTTGAAAATTATATTTATTAATTTTAGCGCTTAGCATCTGCACCTGTGCCATTTGTAGTGCTTTCCATCACTGGCAATCCATACAATGAAGATTTTTTAGCTGTTTGTGGTCTAAAAGTAAGATTTGGCTTTATAATTTAGATTTATATTGATGCATTCTCAAAAGAGATTTTATTAATAGTTCTTTTACTAAATAATTATTTAATTTTCAGGATTGTCATATTCTTACATTTAGTGGCACGGGATCTGTGTCTGATCATTTGGTATTGCATCCTCAATTGGAATCTGGCAATTATATCATTAAAGTATGAATACCATAAAAAAAAGGATTTATTGTGAAATGCAAATTTCAGTTTTAATAATGATTAATTGTTTCGATTTATCTCCCACAGGCAATGTGGTTACCAGGCTCACAAACTGAGTTGGCTCTTGTGACTGCTGACATGGTCAAAATCTATGATTTATCTCAAGATGCTCTCAGTCCTCAATTTTTCTTTCTTCTGCCAAGTGAAAAAATACGGGACTGTTGCTTCATATTTTCTGACGATGGACAGCGGCATTTAATCCTCATGTCTCATGCTGGTCACATTTATTATCAGCCCATGGTAGAGGAGAGTTGTGCTAAGCATGGACCATTCTATGTTACAAACATCTTAGAAACAAAACATCCAGAATTAAAGGTTTGCTTGACTTTTATTTTTAGTTTTCAGTTCAAATTTTAAAAATATTATTTAATGGTAAAAAATTTAACTATAATTAAATTAAAGGAACATTGGAAAGACAATAAGTATTTATATATACTAAAAATAGTGGTTTTAATTTCAGTAAATGGATAACAAATTTGCCAAATATGATTGTCAAATATGATTTATAAAAATATTTACATATTCAATTACAAAGCATTGCTTTGAGTTTCCATTACATAATTTTATTATATTTCTTTTCAATTGCAAAATATTTAATTTTTATTAACATAATAATTAACATAATATATTAACATAATAATTATTCTGAATTGATAATTCAAAAGTTGTGATATAATGTATTTATTCTATATAAAGTTTAATAATGTTATTAGCACTAAAAAGGAAAAAAAAAAAAAACCTTCTTAGTAAAAAATTTAATTTGCTTAACATGGCTCTGCTCTATTTTGTCACTTGACAAACTACTAATAACCATATAATATTTTAAGTATATGTTTAAACCCCTTGCTTTTAGACTAAGGTTTTATGTATTGATCAAATATGTTAATTCAAATATTTTAATAGTTTTGTAGGTTTATTATGTTTTAAATTTATATTATGATATGAAAATATAATGACTTGTTATTTTTTAGGATTCTAATGGAGTGGTTGGTGGTGGTGGTGTATCCATTTACTACTCTCATACTTTGCAGTTGCTCTTCTTCAGTTATACTCAAGGCAAAAGCTTTATTGCACCATTATCTCGCATGTCATCCCAATTGTCACAAATGTTCTTGATTCAAATGAAAAATAATAGTGGTAATGGAAACAATAGTGGAAATAGTAAGCCAACTCCTCAACCTCTTTGTCAGTGGTCAGAAGTTGCAAATCATCCTGGTTTAATATTGGCCCAAATTCAAACTTCAAATAATCCCGTAATTCTGATGGTTAAGCCTGATACTGTTTTAGTTCAAGAAATTAAATTCTTGATTGCTAAATCTAAAATTAATGATATGGTAGCTATTAGGCATGTAATTGCTTACGGAGAATTGAGAACTACTTTAATATTATTATGTGAAGATGGTAGCCTTCGTATATTCATGGCAAATCCAGATCAAACAAATTATTGGTTAACTCCGGCATTTCAACCAGCTGCTACTTCAACAAGTAAGCCTTCAAAGAAAAAGAAAGCTGCTAAAAGTGGACGTCCTGTTGGAAGTGTATCTTTTCCTGTAGATTTCTTTGAACATTGTAATGCTATGAATGATATTGAGTTTGGAGGAAATGATGTTTTACAAGTTTATAATACTCAGCAAATTAAACATAGGTTAAATACCACTGGATTATATATAGCAAGTACTAAACCTGCTGGATTTACAATTGAAGTTAATAATGCTGATAATTCAATGGTGATGGTAGGATGTAGAGTTCTTGTAGGCAATCAAGATGTACAAAGAGCTCCTTCTTATATTGAAATATTTGGTCGCAGTGTTCAAGTTAATTTAAGCAGAAATCGGTGGTATGATTTCCCATTTTCAAGAGAAGAATCATTAACAGCTGACAAAAAAATTACAATATTCTTTGGTGCTAGTGCTGATCCATCAGGAGTTACTATGGTGGATTCTATTAAAATTTTTGGTAAAACAAAAGAAGCTTTTGGCTGGCCAGAAGATACTGATGATTTCCCAACTCAAGCGGCAACAAGTAGTACTGGTGGTTCTGGTACTGAATCAGGTATAGAAGTTGATGGCATGGCTGCTACTCCACTTCCTCTTACACCTTTAGATAGATTGGTTAGCAGTAGTTTGGAACTTTTGGATGGCTGCTTTTATTCAGGGTTAAATATGGAAGAAAAATCTCCATTAAAAAATTCTGCTATCGATTTATCTACTACAATGCTTACTTTACCAATGCCATCTGTGGTACATGAGCATGTAAAAACATTATTAGCTACATTGCATAATAATCGTAATTCATATTGCTCTCATAAAGATGATGCTCTTCTAACTTATGTTGTTCAATGTCTAAATGCTAGCCAAGATGGTAAACAATCTGATGAACTTGATGGTGAAGCACTTTATCGCTTAATAACTATTACAAGGGGAGTAGCTGCAGCCAGACCTTCAAATTTAGTGCGATTTGCTGAAAATCATGAAAATATAACTATTACTGAGTCTTCTCTTTCAGAATCTGATCATATATCTAAATTGAGCCAAAGTATTGAAGAAAGCTCATCAACTCATTTAGAAAAACAGCATATTGGTAATCTTGATAGTCCTCTAAAAACAGAACTTTCTGGGTCTTCTCATTTTATGATTAAGTTAACTGATGCCTTTTGGCATTTACATGCTATGCAACCTTCTAATCCTGCTATTGCTCCTGTCTCTTTCCGAGGTCTCGTTCATGTTGAGGCCACTGTTCATGCATTAGTTGAAGTTATTCATGCATTTACAACTTGTGATATTGAGCATGTTACACTTGCTACAAAACTTTATGTTAAATTGCTCCTTTGTGAAGATACAGTTGTAAGCTTTGCTGCAAAACAAGCTTTAATTCGTGTGTTAAGACCTAGAGTAAGACGAAGGAAAGTTTTTATTCCATCTCCACCTCGTTGTAGTACACCTGGGGAAATTCATGAAACAGAATCAAGTGAATCCAGAGGACATCCACAGCCTCAAGCTCCTTCTCAATCTGCATCTTCTAACCAAGCACAAGCTCAAGTTCCTCCACAGCCTGATATTCATGATTTCCAACAAGAACTTGAACAATTTGAAATAGTTGATGGTTTAGATCCACTTGTCCTTTTACCTCCTGATGGAGCTGGTGGCGGAGTACCTAATCTTGAAGCTCTCATTGGGCAAGGTGCATTTCCCATGTTAGATATACCTCCTGATGATGATGATGAAACAATGGTAGAACTTGCCATAGCTTTAAGCCTCCAAGACCAACCTGAAGATCAACCTGGTGGTTTAAATCTGCAGGCATTATCTCTTGCAGCTCAAGGGTCACATCATCATGCATCTTCTATTGAGGGTGGACATTACTCAGATACAACTGCTTCTGCTGGAGCAAGTGATGATGAAGGAAGTACTGCAGCCACCGACGGGTCAACGCTGCGCACATCTCCTGCTGAACAAGGAGGCAGTGCTGGCTCTGAAAGTGGCGGTAGTGGAGTGGAGTCAATTATGGGTGAACATAATGTAAGTGGTCGCAGTAGTGCTTATGGTGATAATGTTCCTGAAAGCATTGCAACTGGTGCTCGATCTGAAACCAGCTCTGTCGGATTACCAAGTTCGACCATGCCTCAAGGGGAAGAAGGCTTGGATATAGATACTGATGTTGATACTAGCTTCCGTTTGCATAATTTACGTTTGATACTTTTAGAGAAAATGCTTCAATATTTTCCACAGCTTTCAGAGGTTGGAGGTGTCAGAGCAATACCTTTCATGCAAGTCATATTAATGTTAACAACTGATCTTGTTGGGGAAGAAGAAAAAGACTGTGCCGCATTAGCGAAATTACTTCCAACTCTTGTATCTGCACTGGACATGAATAACAAAGATATATCAAAAATAGCTGAAAGAACACCTGCTAGGGAAGTGAATTTGATTATTATGAGGCTGTTAAGTATTATGATGTCAAGAGTTAAAGGGTCATTGAAGACTGCTGGAGAGTCTTCAACTTTTTGCAGTAGTGCTACAGCTTTAGCTTTGGTTTCTGTTAATGCAATTGATTATTGTTTGCAAGTTTTGAAAGTTTTATTAGATTACTGGAAAGGAATGCAAACTGAAGATAAATCTTCTAGTATCACAGGTAATTTATTAAAATCCCACCCACTGTCTCCTCCACCTGACATGTCTCCATTTTTCTTGAAACAATATGTTAAAGGTCATGCAAATGATGTTTTTGAAGCATATCCACAGCTTTTAACTGAAATGGTTTTAAGACTACCATATCAAATTAAAAAAATCTTGAATTCTCTTCCTGGCTCACAGCCTGTTGTATTTTCTCAGTCCTGGTTTTTATATTTGTGTGAGTATATGATGATGCAACAAACACCATTTGTTCGTCGTCAAGTAAGAAAACTTTTGTTGTTCATTTGTGGTTCCAAAGATAAATATCGTCAATTACGAGACTTCCATGCTTTAGAATCTCATATGAAAGATGTAAAGCTGATATGTAATCAAGGAGGTTATGCTGATTTTGCTCAGAATAATACTATGCTTAACCTTTCTTATGATTCACTTATTAATATGATTGAGCACTTAAAAGCTTGTAGTGATATTGCAACCTCAAGGACTATTAACTGGCAGAGATTCTGTCGTGAAGATGAAACTATTTTACCATTCCTTATCCATGTTAGTTTCTTGTTAGATGAAGGTGTTTCACCTATTATTTTACAACTCTTGCAGTGTGCACTATGTGGTGCTAAAGCAATGCAGCAGCAATCACCTGCAAACAATTCTCAAAATGGTAACTCACCATCTAAACAGCGTAAAGAAAAAGAAAAACCAGAAGAAGAAATCAGTGATTCTTCCAAAAGTGACATTGCTCAATGTGTCGCCTTGGCTGTCCAAGTTAACAAATTTGTGGAGAAAAATTTACTTAGCAATTTTATGTGTGCTTTTCTTTTGGAATCCAATTCAACATCTGTGAGATGGCAAGCACATTCTTTAATATTCCATTTGCATAAAAACTCTAGTCCTACACAGCAAGAAGCTATACTTGATTTGATGTGGAAATTGTGGCCTAAGTTGCCTGCCTTTGGCAGAAGAGCTGCACAGTTTGTAGATCTTTTAGGTTATTTTACTTTAAATATGCCTCAGCAAGATAAAGAGAAAGAATATATTGAAAAAGCTTTGGATATTTTGCATCAACAAAATCAGCTACTCATGAACCATCCAAATTCCAATATTTATAACTCTCTTCAAGGTTTGGTTGAATTTGATGGATATTACTTGGAAAGTGAACCTTGCTTGGTTTGTAATAATCCTGAAGTACCATATACAAATATTAAGCTATCTGCTATCAAAGTTGATTCACGTTTTACTACTACCACACAGATAGTAAAATTAATTGGTAGCCACACTATTTCAAAGATAACTTTGCGTATAGGTGATTTAAAAAGAAATAAAATGGTTCATACTCTGAACATATACTATAATAATAGATCTGTACAATCTGTTGTAGAGCTGAAAAATAGACCATCAATATGGAATAAAGCAAAGAAATGCACTCTAGCTGCAGGTCAAACTGAACTTAAAATAGAATTCCCTCTTCCTATTGTAGCTTGTAACTTAATGATTGAATATGCTGATTTTTATGAAAATATTCAAGCCTCATCAGAGACACTTCAATGTCCCAGGTGTAGTGCTTCTGTTCCTGCCAATCCTGGTGTATGTGCGAATTGCGGTGAAAATGTTTTTCAGTGTCACAAATGCAGGGCAATAAACTATGATGAAAAAGATCCATTCTTATGCAATTCTTGTGGCTTCTGTAAGTATGCAAAATTTGACTACACTATAACCGCCAAGCCATGCTGTGCTGTGGATCCTATAGAAAGTGAAGAGGATCGAAAGAAAGCTATCAGCACTATTAATAGTTTATTAGAAAAAGCTGATAGAGTTTACAAACAACTGATTGCTAATAAACCAGCATTAGAAATACTTTTACTTCGCATTTATGAACATGGATTACTTGAAAAAACAGCTGAGGAAACGGCTGCCACAAATTCAGCTACTTCTGTATCATCTACTAATGTTAATCGCGCAATTCAGCAATTAGCTCAACGTTATTGTGCTGATTGCAAAGCTTCCTTTGATGAACTTAGCAAGATAGTTCAAAAGGTATGATTTATTTTAAGTGACATAAGTTTTTTTATATTTTTATTAATCTATTGACCTAGAGTAGTATTTAATAAAGAAAGTTTTGATTAACTATATATTTAATATATACTTAAATAAAACTTTAAAATTATATAGAATTTTTTTATTTATTTATTTTTAAATGAGGTTTGTACAATTCCAGAAAACTTCTGAAATTTTGAATTAATTTTGTGAAATAGAGAATAATTCCAAGAAATTTGAAAAGATTCAGTTTTCCTTCTTAGACGTATATTATTTTGTTAGAAAATAACTTTGTTCTTGCAAATATTTTATATATATATGTACACACACACACGAGGTACATCCACTAAGTAATTTCTGTTTAGTTTTCTGTTTATATAAAAAAATATCTGTTTATAGTTTTTGTTTATATAAAAAAAATGTGTGCAGATGCAGAAACAAATTTACTGTACAAAAATCTACAACAAACACCCAAAATAAATGTTAAATTCTTTTTCTACATAGCTTCCAAGATTTTGTAGGCACTTGTCATAGCAGAGCACAAGTTTTTGTATTCCTTCTTCATAATAGGTTGCTGACTGTGTTTTCAGCCATGTGGTAACATGTTCTTTCAGTTCATCCTCATCGCTAAAATGTTGACCACCAAGGAAAGATTTTAAGTGTATGAAGAGATGAAACTCGCTTGGAGCATGAGGTGCGGTCTGTACAAAAGGTTGATCAAACATGTCCCAGTCAAATTTATGTAGGAGTTGTTTTGCCATGTTTACTACATGAGGACGAGTATTATCACACTTTTGATAGTAATCCTCAGCGCTAATTCTGTAATGCGCACTGCAATTTCTTAATGGTCAAGCAGTAAACATGTGCATTGATTGATTGGCCTCATGGTAAGAAATCAATCAGCAAAATACCTTTCCTGACCTAAAAGAGTGTTGTAAGATATCCGAGTATCACCCCCCCCCCCCCCGTGACTATCTGAGAAAAAAAATCCTGCCAGCCATCTTCATTGTAGCATGTCAACAATTAAAGTGCATTTCTCGTTTGTTGTTTTTGCTGTTGTTCAGTTAGAATTTTGGGTCTCAAAGTGAAGTTTTCAAAATTTCAGTTTTTCAGTAACAATTTCTTGAATTAGTGATTGTAAGATTTGCGGAAATTTCATAGCAAGAGCACTAATTGTAAACTTACAGTTTTGTTGAAGCTTCTCTTCAATTGCATAAACCAGTTCATCAGTAATCAAAGATGGGCATCCACTTTATTCTTCATCATACATTTGATCATGTATTTCACTGAACTGTCTGACCCATCTTCTAACCATTGAATTACTCATAGCATTTTTTCTGTACACTTTGCAGGTAAATTTCACTTGGTTTAACTTTCTTTGCATTTAGAAAACCAATCACAGGTCTGATTTCACTACGGTGGTATTTTGAATTAAGAGTGACATCGTAAAAAAGCATTACAAAAAACACGTCGGCAGCAGCAACCTAAAAATGGCGTATATTTCTTCTCCTTGAGTCAGAGTAACTGCTGCACATGCTTGGAACTGTGATCGCAGTGCTGCAGTGGATAGAAATAGAAATGGAACTTAAGTTATGGATATACTTTGTATATGTATAATTAAAACAAATAAATAAAGACTTTATTTTTAATTCATGTTCTTACACAATCACTAAATTATTTCTATTTTAGTTGTAAACTGATTTAATTCTTTTGAAATAATCATTTATATTGAATATAATTTAAATCAAAAATATTAGTTTTTACAAATCTTTATCCCTATCAAAATTCAAAGATTTGATGGGAAAATTGTGTGTTTGTAACTTCATTTATATTTGTCAAAAAAACCATTGATAAAGGGATACATATATATGAATTTCAGCACTTCTTGGGAATGGCTCTTAATAGACTCCTGAGAAATTCCTTAAAAACTTCTGGAATTTATTGTTTGAGGATCAGTATAAACTCTATTTATAGTGTGTTAAAATTTTGTTTGACAGATATATTTAAAATAAATCTCTAAACCAAATATTGAATTAAGTTTTAATACAATCTGGAAGTTGTAGTATAGATTAAAGTTTAATCTAAGTATGAAAATGTAAAATATATTTTTTCCCACAGGTTCTTGCCTCACGCAAAGAATTGGTTGATTATGAAAGACGCCAACGTGAAAGTAGAGCGAAATCATCATCGCAAGTAATAATTCCAGAAAATTTACATGTAAGACGTCAAACACCTGATGATCCTAAGGGACCAAATTTTGCTGCAAATGTTCTGGGAAAATGTTATGGTTGTGCCAGTTCTGCTGTAGAACATTGTGTTACTCTGCTTAGGGCTTTGTCAACTAATAGTCGCTATAGAATGATCCTTTGCAGTCAAGGTTTAATAAGAGAACTTGTTGCATACAATTTACGTCATGGGAATGTTCGAGTGCGTCATGATGTTAGGCAGCTACTTTGTCTTCTAACTAGAGATAATTCTCGTGCAACATCCGATCTTAATTCATTACTAATGGAAAAAATTGCAACTGCTCTAAAGGGGCATGTAACTACTCCTGACTTAGCAGCAGCAGTGAGACATGAAGTTGCTTTGCTAGCAAGTAGTTTGCAGAAAGAAGATTCATGCTGGGAGCAAAGATTAAGGTTTGTAAAAGATTTTAATTATTTTTACACGTAAATGTTTTAAGCATTATAAATATTTTTACATAATATAAAATTTTCATCATACACTTTTCTTAATAAATATGACAGGAACATTCTTATTAAACAGTTATTTGCATAAATATATATTTTTGCATTTATTAAAACTAAATAAATGAGCATTACCAATCAAAATAAATCAATGTACTTTCTGTTTTATTTATTTATTTATTTATTGAGCAAATAATTTTACTACATGAAAAAAATTTTCAGTATTTTTTGATATCTATTGCTTATTGTTTTAGAAAGTTTAGTTTTACAAACTACCTCAGTTATTATTTGTTATATTAAAAAAATATAACTCAAATTATCAGAACATTTAAGTTTTCAAAAATATAGGCAATTTTTTTTATTATTATATCATTTACTTTTATTAACAAAAGAGTACCATATTTTGTTATTTTAGTTGAAGATTATAGGCAGGTAAAAGTATTGAAAGATAAAGTTTACTGATAGCAAAAATATCATGGAATATTTTTGTAACAATTTTCTTAGTAGTTAAAGTTTTTCACAATGTGTTAACAATATCAAATTTATTTTTGATTTAAGTATAAAAGATCTAACAGTTTTTAAAATATTAATATTTATATTTCCACTTAATTAAGGATTTTTACTAGTTATAAATTTAAATTACCTAGTTTGAAGAAAGGATATATACTTTACTGATTTCAAAAATGCTTATAATGTATACAATAATTATCCACCTTGAAATTTCTTCTTTTCTATATGTATTCCTAAATGACTTCTAAATGTAAGTATTGCACACACATATGTATACTATTAAACATTTTAATGCACTTTTTTGAAAAGTTAAAATCTTTTTGTTTTTGACATATCTATAATTTCAAATGTTTTTGAACAAATAATTCTGTGTTTCATTGTTAGTTATTTGTATATTTATATAATAATCACTTGGAAATGTATTGAATAATTGTGTTGCTTATCTAGATGTGTGATGAAACTTTTCTTAATGGGTGTAAATGCAAAAAGCTCTGTTGTCATGGAGAGTATAACACTTCCCTGTCTTAGAATACTTCAAGTTCTTATTAAACCTGAACCATTCATGAGTAAAAAGAATAAGGATAAAAGCGTTGATTCTTTAGCTACTGTTGATATTGCAGGTTAGTCTGATTATATATATTTGTTTCAATTTTTTTAATCAGTACATTATAAGAGTCCTTTAATTATATGAGATTTACTTATATTAAGGATAAGTAATGAAAAACTTGGAATCTAAAATATCATTTATATTTCAAATTGCTAATAAGTTAATTTAAATAAAAATTTGGGTGAGAAACAAGTGAAAAATGTATTTTTCATATTTATACTTCTGCAAATTATAGTGTACATGAATGTAGTAAAATTTTAATACCTTATAAAACTCAATAAAAATGATGACAGTCCAATTGGAGTTACAATAACTAAAAATTTTTTTTTAAAAAACTTAGTTTGTGGCAATTTTTCAAAAAAGAAACTAGGCATTTAGATTTATGTTAGTTGCTAATTTTGTTTTCTGTAAACAATTTATTAATTGCATGCAACCAGTTTCTTTTTCAAAATTATACTTTAATTTAATGTTACTGATTCATTCACTAAATGACACTTATAAACTTTAATATAGCCCACTAAATCATTATAAAGCCCTACATTGTTCATAAAATGCTAAATACTCTTGTATTCAAAAATTTTCAGTGAACTGTTTAGAATTACTAAACCAACTAGGGGAATGTCATTACATTTTTTGAAAAGCACTTGTATTCTAGAAACCTATGTTTTCATTAAAAATAAATGTCAAAAGAATAAATGTGTTAAAATGTGCTAATGAACAAAAAATTGTTATTAGTAGTAATAAGCAAAAATAAGTGATAAGATTCAATTACTGTTAAGGGATGGTTAAATTGAATTTGAGCCAGTGTGATATGAATTTTTTTTCCTTTACTATATATATATATATATATATATATATATATATATATATATATATATATATATACTTTAAGAAATAATAGAGTTAAAAAATATCCCTTCACGTCAATAGTGCATAAATTATTTTCTACATTAAGTAATTCATTATTTGTAATTGTTCGGAATTCACAATTAGTTGCAAGTTTAATAAGAATTTTTATATAAATTTTATTTAAATGTTTCTTTTGGTTTTACATACAAAAATTAAAAAAAAAAAAAAAAACCATTTAAATAAACATTATAAATATTATAGAAACTTTTTTTAGTACTTTCTACTTTCATGATATATATTTTACAATGCGTATGTAATTTGATTGCATCAAATAAATTTAGGTCAGTATTAATGTTTGATTTTATATATTAAGATTTTGTAATTTTTTGTCACCTAAATATTTTGGTATAGTTGTTAATTTATCATTATGTATGTATATGCTAATCGTTTTATATATGTTGGTGCTGTATAGCTGGCATGAAAGTAGGTGTAGATTTAAAAGGCTGGTTAGCTGGAGATCCAAAGCAATCCTTCAAAGCTTGGAAGCAGCAGATGCCAGTAAAAGTTTCTGAACAAAATATTCCCAGTGTTTCTAAAATGAAAAAGGAAGAAGTGCATCAATTCTACCTGATTGAAAAGTATGGTTTCAGATGGCGAGAGAAAACGAGGCATCACATGATGCAGCTGAAATTACTGCAGTCAAATTGGCTTCGTCGTGTTATGTTTAATCCCTCTTCACAAGCAGCTAGAACAATGGCTTGTAATGTGGTTGAAGCTCTGTGTCAGGTATAAGAAACTATTTCCTTCCTAACGTTCCTTTAAATAAAATTTTGCTAAAATGAAATAATTAAATAACTACATAAAGCTTACATTAATATTGTGAAAATTATTAAAGTTTGTATTTATATCATGAATAAGTAACAATAGTTGTTGTTCTTGAGCTTACATATGTATTTGAATATATTTTGAAGTATCTTCATTTGTCAATGAGAATAAATAATTTTGCATCAAAGAAATCAAAAAAGATAAGAACATTTCAAAAAGCATTGCTTTTTGAGTTGTTCTTATCTTATTTTATTTTTGCTTTATTAAAATATTTTTTAAGGAGAAAAAATTATTAAAATGTTTCTTCTTCATATTATTTGTTATCTATTATCTCACAATTGTAAAGTATTATCTATTGTTTTTTAAACATTTTAGATTCCAAGTCGGCGAAGGGAAGTTCTTGATATGTTAACTGCTTACTTAGATGATCTTGGTACTGCTGGAGAAAGTGCTGCAGAATTCTTATCTTTATACAAAAATCTAATTAATCCAGCCCCTTGGAAACATTATTTGGCTTTAAAGGGCTTATTACCTCACATTGGCAACTTGATAACTCATGAAATAGAACATTTAGGTTATTTAGAAGAAACAACCCTTAATTCCGACCTTTCACAGGGTAATTGATTTTATATTTAAGATGTATTTAATGTAATGAATGACAAGTTTTTTTAAATACATTTTTAACTGCTCAAATTATTAAATTTTTTATTTATTTAAAGGTTATGCACTGAAAATGTTGACTGAATTGCTGGAATCATTTATTGAAGTAGGACCAATAAGACAGCACTATAAATCTAGACTTGTGGGATGTGTATTGAATGGATACCTTTGTCTTCGCAAGTTAGTCGTGCAGAGAACAAAATTAATTGATGAAACTCAAGAAAAATTATTGGAACTCCTAGAAGAAATGACAACTGGTGATTATAATTTAATATGGCTGCATTAATTCCTTTTTAATTCTGTAAAAAGTTTCCAATTATTTCAGCTTATTATATTCTCATGTGATACTTTTTTATTTAAAGTATATTGATTCAATATTCATAAATTAAAACTAAATATATATGTTGCCTTTACGTAAAAGTATGAAAGACCTTAATTATTGAAGAATTTATGTATACTTATAGTAAAACATTTCTGAAAAAATATGTTTTAATACATTTATTGAATATAAACTTGTCTACATGTTTATGCTCAAAATTTGTTATAATTTTAAATGTGCTCATTTATTGTAATGTGCTCCATATTTACAGGTAACAATTTATTAAACTCATTTCTATTAAACTGAGTGAAAGAATATTTGACAACATTAAAGTATTGAATTTTTTTTACTTGAATTAATAAAATTCTAAGACTCATCTTTATCAGACTTTGAGTCTGATTATGAAGGATTTTATTTATATGAATTTTTTCATTTCCAATTTGTTTAAAATATGTAATAAAACTTATGAAAGATTGATTGTTTAAAAAATTTATATGATTATAAAAAATCACTTAATATAACTGCTTTTACTACTCTGATTGTATGAATGTACATTTATATAAGGAAGATGAATATTCTTCCATTTGTAAAGCAACTTAAAATAAAATATATGAAGACAACTTTAACATTAGTTATTTGTTTTACCAGGTACTGAATCCGAAACGATGTCATTTATGGCAGTTTGTGTTGAAACTGTTAAAAAATATGGCCTGGACGATTTACGAACTCCAGTTTTCATATTTGAGAGGCTTTGCTCTGTTATATTTCCTGTGAGTTTAATGTTTTATAGTTTTTATATTTAAAAAAATGTGATTTTTTTTTATATTTTAATCTGTAATTCTAACATTGTTCTTTTTCTAATATTTGATGGAGACAAATTCAATATGTCTGAGTATGTAAGAAATCTTTTTAAAGATTGTGTGGGCTAAATAATGACATCAAATGTTATAATCAAAAATTTCTGACAAAACTGATGTAAATCAAAGAAAAAAGTTGCATAACAATATAAGTGTTTGAAATATCTTAAGTTATTTAAGTTTTTAAATGCATTGATCCATTCAATTATGTAAATATAAACATTTTTTGTTAAATGTTTTCTCATTTATAAAATAAATTCTTGATGTACAAATTTTCAATATTGACATTAGGAATAAAAATTTTGCATACTTTGACATTTATTAAAGTTAAATTCTTGTATTTAATTTCCATAATATAGTTTTTTATTTTTAATCCACATTAAGTGATATTGCATTGATTCAAAATCAATGTTATTCCATTGAACATAGTCAGGCAAGCTCTTGTAAAAAAATAAGGGAACAAAAACAAAAGTTAATGTTTTTTACACCAAATTTATTCATCAGTATATAATAAAAATTTGATCTCTGATATAAAAATTATTTTTTAACTTAAATATATTATTTTTTCAACTTAGTGCAAGAGTAGTTGACTTTTCTATACTTTATTTTACTGAAGTATCTTAATATTGTTCCAATTACGTAATAAGCTTCAAACCATTTTTTACTTAATATCTAGAAGTATTTGACAGGCTCCAGGCCTAAGGCTGTTGTAAATAATTTTTTGTCCTGTGTGTAAAATTCTTTCCATAGATAGTGGCCAATATCTACGTGTTACAAGGGGAAACCTAGAAAGATCAAGTATTCACCCATACATGCAGGAAACAAAAGCTTCACATCCATCTTCCATTGTTCAGTTTAATCAATTTAAAATTATACCATTTCTAAAAATTGAAATATTGAATAGCTAATAATTTTCATAAGTAGTTAATAATTAGAAAACTTTTTTTACCCTTAAAGCCCTTTTTTTTTTACTTTAAAAAAAAGCTAAATTATCTACAATATATTAATTTTAGTAAACTAAGAAAAATTTTAAATAATGCATTTAATAGAACATATACAGTTAGTGCTAAAGTAATATATGGGATTTTTCATAAAAATTGAATTGCTTTTTTAAAAATATTATTCATTTCATGCTTTTTTAGGAGGAAAGTGATGCTGGTGAATTTTATATTACACTGGAGAAAGATCCTCAACAAGAAGATTTTCTTCAAGGTCGTATGTTAGGTAATCCATACAGCTCTAATGAGCCTGGTATGGGTCCTCTTATGCGAGATATTAAGAACAAGATTTGCCAAGACTGCGAATTGGTTGCCCTACTAGAAGATGACAGTGGAATGGAACTTTTAGTGAATAATAAAATCATTAATCTCGACTTGTCTGTTAAAGAAGTTTATAAAAAAGTGAGATTTTCATTCTTATTTTGATTATGGTGAATTTTTTAAATGTGTGTGCTTTAAATATTTTTGTCAACTTCATTAAAAATTATTTTACATTAAAAATTTCCAAGAATAGAAAATGTTAAAAAAAGTTATTTAAAATTAAATAACTTTTCTTCCAAATTAAAGTTGATTTTTATTTCTATTTTAGTTTTACAGGAAATAAAATAGTAATTTAAAATATAATTATACTAATTTTACTTTTTAAATATACTTATTTTTGAAAGTATAATACAATCCAATGATGCATTACTATACTTAAGGAAAAATCTACAAATCATTAAGTCCTAATGTTGTAATTTTTCTTACCGTGTCAGGTGATCACACATATTCTGACACATATGGTAAAATTTTAGCTTTTAGTGATAATTTACTTTAATGTATAAATTTTGAAAGTGCTATTTAAATTTTTCAAAGATTTGACGAAGTACATTAACTGTCAGACTAATAAACAGTGATGAATACTAAAATAAATAATAAATTTTAAAATGAAACTTTATGTATAAAGTCTGGAAACACAAAGAAGCCAATCACATTGTGTTTAGTGTTCATTTCAGAATTACTAAAAATATCTCTTTCTACTCCTTAGAAAATGAACCCTCTCTTAATAAAAACATGTTTTATTAGTGTTTAAATGAAAAATTATCAATTTACTTTCTTTAAGAAATTAAAAATGCGTAGTAATTTTTTTCTAAATTCAAAGCAAAATGATCCTTATCTTAAGTGTGTTCCAATCTTCTCCTATGAAGATATGACCAGGAAAAATTTTACAAATATTAAAAAAAAAACAGTCATACAAAAATTAAATTTTCGTATAACTGGCTCTTATTAATAGTTATGATAATAATAGTTACATTCTTCATATAAATATTGGTGTATCATGTAAAATTTTAAAAAAGTAATTTCTAGAAGAATTTTTTTTTTTTTTATCTTATAGGATTTTTCTTAAAATTTATATGAAGCATGATCTTTTGCATTTGTTTCGAGAAATAACTAATACGTGTACACCTCTAATTACATATAATTTCTGAATTATTATACAAGTTCTTTTTTAATTGTACTCTATCTCTGTTTGGTGTGCAACATTAAAGTTTATATGTAACAACTATGCTATGTATTTTATTTTAAATGTTGACTTAGAAAATCTTTCATACTTAATTAAGTTATTGATTCCTAGAATTTATGATTGTTATCTTCATATAGCAATTTTTTGTTATGTATATATAGTTTGTATTTAATTTCTTTTTTCTACTTATTAATACTTAAATTTTTATAGTATCATTACTTATTAAATGTGTCTAATCTAAAGGATATTTAATTATTCAAAGTATATAAAACTAAAATATAGAACATATTATATCTTAAATCTGTATATAAAAGGTTAAAAATGGTGTATCAAAGTTTTTCTAACTCAAAAGAAGCAGTATTCAATGAATAACATTTTAGCTTTTAACTCAACAGTTTGTTGTTTTGATTTCAAACTTGAGTAGGAGAATATATAATATTTGGAATACACTTTAAAATGTAGGTTTTGGCTGAATTAGCATTCATGTGCTAACTACTTTCTGTAGAATGATAAATAAATTATACTAACCCAAACTACATTATCACCTAAAGATTTTAAATTTGTCTTTAATTCACAAATTACCTTATTTTGTACTAGCTACAACAATTTACAAAATTTAGTTAAAAGGAATATAAATTCTTCTTAGATTTGGGTTTGTATGTCATTGGGCACCTCTGCTTTAAATGAATATAAATTACTTATCATAATTTGTACTTTAATATGCTGTTATGTATTTAGAAATAAACTTCATTATATGTTACATTTTGTCTTATAATAAAAGTTTTTCTTTTAACCTTCAATACCTTTATTTTAAAGTTTAGAATTCTTTCCTGAATTTTTTTACAATTAAAAATGTAAAAAATTCATTTTAATTATATTTTTATTATTTAAATATAAATAAAACTAAATACTATGTGATAATCTAAATTTGCTTTTCTTATTTCTAGGTATGGTGTGGAGAAAATAATGAATCCGAAGCTATGAGGATTGTTTATCGTATGAGAGGTCTTTTGGGTGATGCAACAGAAGAATTTATAGAGAACTTGGACACCAAAGACAATGAAGAAGTTGATAATGAAGAAGTTTATAAAATGGCTAATGTGATGAGTCAGTGCAGTGGTTTAGAAGTGATGTTAGAAAGACTCTCTACTATAACAGATCTCTCTCGAGGTCGCTCTTTACTGACAGTTTTGTTAAAACTATTTGGCTTCTGCATTAAGGTAAAATTTTTTTCTCCTTTTAAAAGTTCTTAAAAAAATATCAATTACTATGATGAATATAATATTTCATAAATATGGGAGTAAGGTTTTATGAATTGAATACATATATTTTGTATTATGATATTGGAAATATCAAATAGAAAAATTAAGCTCCAAATAACATTTTATGTACAAAAGTAAAAATTTTAAATTTTAGAAATCAAGAAAAATATGTACTTTTTTTTAAACAAGCAATATGCTAACAAATCTTTAGAAAGTAATATAAGAATTAATGAATTTTTTATACTGAAATGAAAGCCATATTGCTATCATTCTGATTTTTGATTCAACAGTTCATAGGTTTATATCCCACCTTGAACATGGATATTCAGTGTTTTGACATCCACTTAAAATTGTGAGTTCATGTCAAATCATTCCTAAGGTATAAAAAGTAACATTAGGGCACCATGTTTAATGAATTTTTTGTTATGTATTTATTATGTATTTTGTATAATATATTTAAAAATGCGCTGTAAGTATTTGGGAATATAATTTTTATGTTATGGTAATAATCAGCATTTCCTTTCTTCATATCAATTTTCCCTCTTGGTTGTGGTATAAAAAGGGTGATAATTTTAATCAATTGAACATTTGACGGAAAATTTTATGTAACTATTTGTACAATAAATATCTACTGCTAAGTTTCAATTCTTAACCACTTAACAGTGTCTTTATTCTGAAAAATTAGGTAAAAAAAAAAAAAAATAAGCATATTTTTGAGAAACAAATTTCTGTTAAAATCGATTATATAAACTCAAATCAAGAGTCAAAACTATTACAATTATTGATTTTATGAAATAATTTAAATTTTTATTTAGTGCAAAAAATATTGCATTTTTACTTAAAGTTGGCTTTTTCCTGATAAAATAAGTGAACTGGAAAGAACACTTTACAAGATTGGATATCAGAAAAGAAAATGTAAAATCTAATACCCTTTTAAAATTCAGTTTTTGTATGGTAAATTTTAAAACAAGGAGACAAGCATAGTCCAATGTCACAATTGGGACAAAATTATCTTGTTTTCTTTGTTCACTCATTTTTCAGAATCATTTCTTTTCGAGCAATTCACAAAGCACTGCCTCATGGGTCTCAACTTCTTTTCACTGAGAGCAATCATTTCTAAAAAGTGTCTTTCAGTCAATTGTAAGGGATTGGGCAAAATTCCTGCTCATCCAATTTTTTCTTTACTGTCCCTTGTCTCTCGACAAGACAATCCATTATATCAAGTTTTAAACTCAGGCGTGTGTATTTTCCTCCATGCTTCTGGTATAAAACAAAAGCATTTCACAACAATATATCCAAAAGATGGAAAAATATTTTTTTTATTATTTCTTTCCTCTCTTTGTAATTGAGTAATTGGTAAGATGCTAATCCATTCTGTCTAAACTTCCCATGATATTATTATATTCCATCACTACTTTTGGTTTCTTCCTTGCCTCATCCGTATGTGTAATGGTACTACATTCATTACAGGATTGTGCATTGAACATAATAATAGAGATACAGGTTTCTTATCCATCTATTTGATTAGGCAGACCTTTCCTCTGTGGTATGCACAGATTTTGCCTTTTTTTAGTTTTTTGACTGCAATTCTTTTGGAACGTCTTTTTTGGTAAGTTTGAGAGTGCCATATGTCTTCCAGTTCTGGTGATGTGTAGTAATTATCCATAGTTAGGCAATATCCTTTTCTCAATAGTGGTTGCATAAGAGTCATTACTACTTAAGAAGACTTGCACATATGCTGGTACTTATCATTAAAAAAATGTATCTTTCCCAGTGTATATAATAAGTTGATATATATAACCTGATTTTGATTCACATAAAATGAAACTTTTTATACCGAACTGATCTTTTTAGAGGTATATATTGTTTCCAGTGTAATCTTCCTTTGTACAACATCAAGTTCTCATGAATTGTAACATTTCTTTTAAGTGTTATAGTTTCTCTCTATCAAGTATTCAAATGCTTGAAAACAGGCTACAGTTTCTGTAATTTTGGAGACTCGTGTATTTTAGCGTCATATCTGGCATTATCAGGAAAATGTAAATACCAGTGAAAGAGATGAAAGCATCGATAAGAAATAACTTTGAAAAAAATAGAGCTGATGTTGAATGTCTCTTATTCCAGTATTGCTCAACATCAGGCTTTTTTACTTTTCCTTGTAAAGTATTCAAAGTGAGGAAAATCTGAATTTGGTTTTTTGACATTGGTTCCTAATTTTTTGCTCTGCTTTTCCATCGTATATTACTATTTTGAATAATCTGATATCTGCATAATTATTTGTTTCAGAAACTATAATTTTAAGGAGATCATCATCAAATAAAATATCAAGAAATTGTAGAGTTCCATTACTTATATCAATATTCAAATGAACAGCTGCGATTGCAATGAAAGGAAATCGTGGTGGAGGTGAAGGATTACTAATATCAAGTTCACAAAAGTTCCGAACTTGAGTTAGATCATCCAAACTTTCTGTTTTTTATCACTAGAGAAGTTTAGAAACGAACTTTCATCATTCTGAGTATCAGAGTTATCTTCTTTGAAGAGCCACTCATTCACTCATTCTTCTTTAGTACAGCTTCAAATTTAAAAGAAATTCGATTTGCAGCGTCCAATCTACTAAGCTAGTGAAAACAAAATTAGCATCTTTTCCCACCGAAAAAAAGCGCCAAAAACCTTTTGCAATTATTCTTGTACTGGACTACCAGAGTCATCTGTTAAAAACATTCTAAACTTAAAAAAAAAAAAAAAAAAAAAAAAAAAAACCGCGCAAATCATTGCAGCAAAGTAAAAAAAATCAGTCACACAAGTGGCGGTCAGGCAAAACTGGGGCACTTTACTGAACATTTGAAAATACTAAAATATCTGTTGATACAATAATTATTTAAAAACGTTAAAAATTATGTCTACAATGTTTAAAAAATTTACTATTTATTTGCATTGTAGGTGAAGAGTAATCGTCAAAAACTGGTTGAACCAGAAATGGGAGCTATTCGCATAATGCTGGGTGTTTTAAGGCTAGCATTGTCAACTGAAACGCCTGAACTTCTTCAAGCACCTGCAGGAGGTCCTACTGTTATTGAACAATTGTTGCAAATTATGGAATCAATACTAGCAGAAGCAGCAACAAAAAATAAAGCAGAATATGCTAAGTTTTGCAAGAGTTGTGGTGAAAAGGAAGATGTTACATCATTGCTTTCATCAGTTAATAGCGTTCCCATGAAAAACTTCTCCAATCTTCTACCATTGTTAATGAGAGTTGTACCATTCCTTACTTTTGGCTCTCAGGTTTGTACAAACTTGTAGATGAATCTTTATTATAGTTAAATTGTTTTTAAAACTTATCAATGTTTCTATCTTATATTTGAAAACTTTATATGATATTTATATTTTGATTTTTATTGTATCATTGGCTAATTGATTTTGTGTATTTTCATTTTTATATGATTACATAAAATTATTGTTCAAATATCATTGGCATTATTAAAAATTACTTTTAGTATCTTAGGTATAATTTGATATTAAACTTTTTTATTACACTTCAATCAATTTTCATTCACAAAGACGTAGTTAGTTTTTATTTGTCCTTATTCTAAATATAATTATATAATTTTAACATTTTATTGTTGATAGTGTACAATTTTGAGTTAGAAATGATAATACCTAATGTAATAGTAGACAGCTAAATGATTTTGCTTTTTAGTTTTTACTTCAACCATTTATACATTCAAATTTTACTTAGAGAGTGTGTGTTATAATTGCTTGAAATCCATCTTAAATTATAGTTTCTGATCATTTAGTCCAAATATTCAAAAAAGGAACCATCAAACAAACAAATTAAACAGTTAAAAAAATTGAAAAGAAACATTAAATTTCCTTACAAAATTTGATGTTATTTTAATAAAATTTAAACCTATTTTATAATAAATATTGAATATTTTTAACATTTTTATTCCACATTTATTTATTTTGATCTGAAAAGTTTTAAAATTCAGAAAAAGATTCTATATATATATTTTCTAAAACTACCATTTATTACCATTATCAAGAAAATCTAATACTGAGTTCATATGAACAATTTTTGTACTATGAAATTTCAGAATCAAAACATTTTAATATATTGAAATGGTTTGAGATTTACTCTTTAAATTAAATTGATTTTGTAATTAAATTGAACTATAATAAGAACTCCACATAAACAAGAGAACTTACCACAAAGGTAATTTTTTTATCCTATCATTTTGTATATAATGAGGTTAAAGAGAGATTGTAAATTTTTTACTGTCTCTCTCTCTCTCTCTCTCTGTGATATATGTTATGATATGACATAGTGGTTATCATTATGGGAATAAGACTAGGGTAGTTTGATGAAAAGAGTCCTTAAAAATCAGGTTTTTTGTAGCAGTAAATTTCTAAAATAACGCAAAAGAATTTAAAGGAAACTTAAAAAATTGAGTATTTGTTATTTACTAATAATGGGGCTATTTATAAAATTAGTTATTTTGTAATTTCTTCTTTTTACACTTATTGGATAATTGATCATATTTCAGGAGAAAATGGAATCCCTGATTGATTATTTCAAGCCTTACTTGAATTTTAATGAATTTGACTATGAACATACAGCAGATGATGATCTGCAATTAGAATGCTTTTGCATGTTAACAGCAGGAATAGAATGCAATGTAAATGGGAACCAGTTAAAAGATTTGTTAGTAGAAAAGCATATTGTTCAAGATGCACTGGAATACCTTACTGCTCATGCCCCTCCAATCAAGTGAGTCATATACAAGTATCTTTTCAGTAGTATTAAAAGATAACATTCAGAGTGTTACTAGTTAATAAATTATAATATTTTGAAATATGTAATACATTGAAATTTTTATATTATTTGCACATAATTAATCTTTTAATTTCATTCTATGAAGCACTGTGTTACTTCTGATGTATTTTTATTATTGCAATTCTATTCTCCTACTTTACTAGTATATTGTATATGTATTGTATTTTTGCAGATGATACATCTTTTCACATAATTCTTCAGAACTAATTTTTTTTTCAAAATGCTCTGAATTTGCATAAGAATGTTTATTAAAAATGAATAATTTCAAATGCTTAATAAATTTTTAATTATTACATCAGTCTCTTAGCATCATCCATTGTGCACCACAGCTCTGGGTGGGGCCTAGGGCTTCTGATCAGATGCTTCCAACCACTTTTACTACCAGTTAAACTAAACTAATTCTTTGTTCTGAGGACCAGACTAGCCATCAAATTTTAGGTCTTGTATTAATATAATCTAGATGAAATATTTCCTTTAGCTTTATTGTTCAATCAGATATCTAACCCATTTGCGCTGGCATATTTTAGTATAGTGAACAACATCTGACTCTTTAAGCATTAGATATAGTTTGGTTTTGCATTTTTTACACCAGATACCATTTTCTTGAATTCCACCAAAAGTACTCCTCAGGATCTCACTTTCAAAGGCAAATAGCTGCCTTTCCTCTCATAGTCATATTCTATGTTTCTTATGCATAAGTTAGAACAAATCAAATAAGGGTCTTATAGAGTGACAGCTTTGTCCTTATGGATAAAAAGCTGGATTTTAGTAAATGTCTTTAATCCATAACAAGTTTTATTTGTAGCAATTATATATTTCTTTAATCTCTGGAAGGATCTCATAGGTACTGATAAAACAAAGATCTCAGATAAATTAATTCAACTGAAATGTGAGTTGAGATGAAGTATGTTTTATAACAGCTGTATATTTAGTTTTTTCCTGATCAACAAGATCAAATAGTTTTGCCTCCGTTCCTCAATAGCTGCAAATGCCTCTTAACCTGCGCTATAGAAGCAAGGGATATTTATCTTACAATTTTTTACAATTTATTATTTGTCCGAGGTGTTATCTTCAAATTTCCAATTAACACTTTCCAATGCAATTTTAAATGAAAGAGCATCTCTTTGTCTTACTCCCCTTTCCACAAGAACACCTATAAATATGACATTTATCAATTTTACCAATTTTGCAGGAATATCAAAGACATATATAGCTCTAAATAATTCATTGTGATTCATGGAATCATATGCTGTTTCAAGTTATTTTTTAACATTTATCAATTTTACCATTTATCATTAACATTTATCAATTTTACCAATTTTGCAGGAATATCAAAGACATATATAGCTCTAAATAATTCATTGTGATTCATGGAATCATATGCTGTTTCATGTTATGTATTCAAGGAATTCTATCTTAATTCTTTGTAATTTTATTTAATCAAAAGATCATCTTAATCATTCACCATTCAATTATCAAGCTATTAATAAATAAACTTGTTACAAACAAGAATTAAAATGTTGACACATTTCGTTATTAAAAATGATCTCATGTTTATGTATTTTTCATTTTATGCAGAAAAAAACTGAACTTTAATTATATTATTTTACTATTTAGAAGTGCATTGTTAGGAGCATCAGATGAGTGGAAAGAATTTACTTCGAAACCTGCTTTGAAATATGTCCTGAAGTTATTAACTGGGGTTAGCCAAAATCATGAAAAAACACAGCACTTAGTTAGTGCTGAATGCATACCTATTATTCACAGGTAAGAAATAAAGTTATGAAATCTATTCTTTTTATAGTTTTTCTTATTTAATATAAAACCAAATTTTCTTAAATTTAAATTGAATCTATTAGAATTTGAATCAGATGTTTCAGTTTTGATTCAATAGCAAAGTTATTTCTTTATCATTAAGAAAAACTTTTTTTGTCAGCAATGTAATGTTAATGCTAGTTATTTTACAAACAAATTGCTTATTTAAATCGATTTTTTAAAAGTCAGAAATTTTTGAGCTTGGTATAAAAATTTGATTTAATTCTAGCTATGAAACCATGCAAAATGGAATGTTATTTAAGCATTTTTTTTATTAAGTTAATCTTTTTGCAAAAGCATTTATGTGTAAAATAGAAATTTTGCTTTGTAAATCTTGTAAAAAAAAAAAAGTTCCATTCTATATGTTTTAGAAGAAAACAAATATATTTAACAATTATCTTTTCATGCATTGGCAGGCTAGAACAAGTTTCAAGTGATGAAAGAGTAGGATCACTTGCTGAGAATTTAATGGAAGCAATTAAAAAAAATCCTAGTGTTGCTCAGAAAATTGAAGAAGTGCGAAAACAGACCAAAGATGAGAAAAAAAGGCTTGCAATGGCTATGCGAGAAAAACAGCTTGGTGCATTGGGAATGAGTACTAATGAAAAAGGACAAGTATGTAATATGATTTATTGCCAGTTCTATTTATTTACTGTAATGAGTTGGTAATTTAGAAAACTGCTGTAAAATGCTGTATGTGGCTGTGAGGTGCATGTATTATAATTTTATAATTCTAATTATTATTATAATTGTATTTGCTCTTGTGCATAATATAGATCAGTAAATTAGATATAGATATAAAAGTAGCTAAATTTTCATTATTTTTTTTTTAAAAAAAAAAAAAAAACAATATATTTGAAATAAAAATTAAACAAAATACTTTAAGTAGTGTTCAAAAAGCTTTAAAAAATTGTCATCTGCTGTTTTAATTGTATTATATATTATAAAATCATTTGAAATGACTAGGTTATTTTCATTATTTTCTGTTGAACATATTTATCAATAAAGATCAAATCCTTTTCTTTATAGGTTACTGCTAAAAGCTCTCTCCTAAAGAATGTAGAAGAATTGGGTGAAGAATCTGGATTAGTTTGTATCATTTGTCGTGAAGGCTATAAATTCCAGCCTACAAAAGTTTTGGGCATATATACTTTTACGAAACGATGCAATGCAGAAGATTTTGAAAATCGCCCAAGGAAAACTCCTGGCTATTGCACTGTTACACATTTTAATGTTGTTCATGTTGACTGCCACATGGCTGCTGTTAGGTAGGAACTGAAATGTTTGTGTAGCAATTGTTTTAATTCTTAGAGTAATAGTATGCTGTTTTCAATTTTATGATAATTGGTTAAAAAGTTTTTCAATTTCAAAACTTGTAGTAATCTTAAAATGTATGTTGTGATAAATGCATCTAATTTCTCTCATTTAATATCTTATGCCAAAAAGTACTATTTATGATAAGATTTTATAACTCACAAGTTTGTCCTTTAAAATACTAAAAAAATTTCATTTGCTATATTTGATTTCTTATTTATTACAAACTATTAAAAAAAAATAGTTGTGTTAATTTTTTATTTTTAACTAAGTGTTCCTAACTCATCAAAGTAAAAAATTAAATTATTAAGATTATTTTTTATTTAAATTATTAAGATTAATTTGAAAACAGTGCAAAGCGAGTGCTTTTTTTATATAAACTTATAGAGGAGGATTAATAGTTCTTAAAATTGAAGGTTCATAAACTAGATAAAGAAGTGTTGTTTAAAAATATATGTATATCAAATTGCTCTCTTTATGAATAAACAAATATGCATATGGTGATAGAAAAAAAAATTTTAATTTTTGAAAAATATAAATGTTATATATGAATCAAGATTTTTAGTTATAATTTCTAATACTGTCATGATCAATAATTCATTGTGAAAAAAACTGGACTATTGAAGTTTCTTTTCATCTATGAAGAAGTTAAATCACCATGTGGTTTCTGTTCATTAATGGATACTTTTTTGTTTTTGTTTTAGATATTATGATATCAAATCTGTTATTGTGTAAATTTTTTATTAAAAATATAGAACCAAATTTTTTTCTTATTCATTATGAAGTGTAATTTTTTACTATCTATTATTTGTTTTTTTAATAATCCAATTTAGAAAATACATTAAATTAATTTTTTACTTTACTGAGTAACAACTTCACATTAAACCTTACATATTCTAATCTTTTCAGCTAAGTTATATACATTTAAATTTTTTTTACATTTCCCCTATGTTAATTTTTTTAACTCCTCTCTCATTGAATGGACTAGATATAATTGTATGTCACATATGTATCCTTGTGTATTTAATAAGATTATATTTGGCCCATTTACTTATTCCATCTCTTTTTTCCATGAAGACATGCTCGTGGTCGTGATGAATGGGAAAGTGCTGCTCTACAAAATGCTAACACAAAATGTAATGGGCTTCTTCCTCTATGGGGACCTCAAGTTCCAGAATCTGCTTTTGCCAGCTGCTTGGCTAGGTCTGTATTTATTTTCTATGTTTACTTTCAATCTTCATTTATCAATTTTCAATTTATCATTATGTTGTGAATCAGTTAAATTTCTGTAGGAAAAATTGGTTTATTATTTTTTATATTGAGTATAAATAGTGCTTAAAATCTAAATTGTTGTTTGAAAATTTAACTAAGAATGTAGACTTACCTAATTACTTATTTGTTTCTATAATCTACTTTAATGGGAATTTCAATTATAAAATAAACTGTTAAAATTTTATTTATTTAAATAAATATGATTAATACATACATATATATAATAAACTTTTAATGCATTTAATTTCATTCTTTAGGCATAATACTTATCTTCAAGAATGCACTGGTCACAGAGACGTTGGATATTCATCAACTGTACATGACCTGAAACTTTTGCTTCAAAAATTTGCATTTGAAAAATCCTTTAGTGAAGACAGTGGGGGAGGTGGTCCCCAGAGTAACATGCATCTAATTCCCTACCTTATACATATGACTCTTTATGTCATTAACACGTAAGATATTTGCAAGTTTATATCATGTTGCAGAAAAAATAAGATCTTAGTTTTATATTGATTTCTCTAATAATGCAATAAAGTTGAAAATAATTTTTTTTTATTTATTACAGGACACGGTTTGTTAACAGTGAAGAAAAGAATGTCATAAATTTTCTAGAAATGCAGAAAAGCAAATGGGTTGAAAATTGTTTTGAAGTATGTTTATTATGTAACTTAAATATAAATTTAATTTGCTTCTTACATTAATATTGCATGAATAAAAATGAGATTTTTTCAGAATTCTTTGCATGTTAATAGTTAACAAAGTCACTATTAACATGCAAAGAATTTTATATAAAGAATATGTATGAATAAATATCTATCTGAGATGAATATGACACATATATTTGTTTATACTTATGTTTCATGAAAGAATGCTGTTACCATCAAAAATCGTGGAGTAAAGTGGGATTTTGTTATAAACAGACATGCTTCTTAGCTATGCTGTTTCATTTGGTACAATTTTTATATTGTTTCACTTTATTTAGATCTAGTATTATGTGTGACTATTAAGATTTAAAGTTCATTGCAAAATTACTCCCTCTCAAAATTTGGGTTCTATTTATTAAGAGCTGTTACATTGTTTAAAAAAAGGCTTTTAAGTGAAAAGTGTTTTATTCTTAAAAAATAAGAAAGCTATAAAAAGTATAAAAAATTATCCTCGTTTCTTGTACATTTTGAATAATCTTTAACTCCCTTGAAAAATTTGTAGATCTTATTCTTTACAAGTATGAAATATTAATTATTTGATGAGATAATTATTTTATCAAGATTACTTTCAAATAAAATAATTCCATCCTTCCATAATTTTATTAATGTTTCTTGTTCTAATATGAAGTTATTTTCTTATAGTTTAAAAGCATTTTTTGCTGAAATATGATTTATTCTCAAAATCATTGTGGATTTCCTATTATAAAATAATTGCTGAATCTTGTAAATAGGTTAATTCTATGGAATGTAAAAATATATCTTATATGGAATGAATTCATGAAAGAAATGTATTATAAATGTCTTCCGAATTTAAGTTTAAGAGGAATACTTTTTATCATGTATAAATGGCTTTATATTATTAATACAGCTATATAAAGTATTGTTAATCTCTCTATAACCGATTTCCTACTATTTTATTTTCCAGCTGGAAGGATCATTATATTGGATGACCATGTGTGTAATTGTTTTTCCTCCAAGTAAATGGCAGAAATTGAAAATAAACTTTCTCAAAAGAACTATTATCCTTGCCCAAGCAAGGCATGCTAGTCCTCAAGGATCATCAACTTTAACTGACTTTAGTGTGAAGGATTTTAATGTGTATAAATCATATCTCCTGTTTTTTGGTTTGATTGATGGCCTTTACAAAAAAATGTTTAAGGTAAAGTTAATAATTCTTTAAATTTACCAAAATTTCATTAGTTTTGGCAACTAAATGTATTTTTTATTAAATATATTTAGTTAAATTAATATGGCTTTAATTTATCCTATTGATTTTATATATAATTGCTGTTCTGAGTTCAATGTAAATGTGGTTCATTTAAGTTATACCTTTTTCATTTTAGAAGGTTGCTGTTACCGAAAATGAAGAGTGGGCTGTTGTATTGGCTGATTTTATTCGACAAAATGATCAACCATTGCTAGAAGCTGGTGATAATCTTCTTCGCTTTTTTGAAGACGATTTAGTTCCTGTGCAATCTTTTGGTGAATTCTGTGATGTGCTAGGTATTTTTTATGCTACTTTTTGCTTAAGTACAATATTTTAGTACTTAAAATTATAAGTATGATAATTTTTACAATAAATTGTAATATGTTTTGTTTTGAAGAAATATCCTGTTTTGTACTTTTATTATATTTATTTGTAATCTGTTATATTTTTTCAGATCTTTTGCATGATATTCCTGATCCAGTGAGTTTCTTTGAAGATGTTCTTCATTCTCTTGAATCACATGATTATTAAATTTTTGCTTCTCTTTATAATTGTCCGCAACTATTTGCTTCAGTGTACTGTATAAAAAAAATTACAAATAAACTTCCAAAATTGCAAAATACTTTTAGTGTGTGTTCTTAAACCCAGAATGTAATTTGATTGTTAATTTATTTAAAGATATGCTAAAAATATAAATAATTAACTTCTGTTGTGCATTTTTCCATTTAATAAATTAATTATTCCCATATTGATAGTAAGAGATTATGTGTGAAACTGAAATTTCATATGTTAATGTAAAACTGAAGCATCATTGGCACTTAAAGACATGAATGCAAAACTTAAATTGTTAGTTTTAAAATTTTGCATTGAAGTAATAAAAATAAAATGTTCCATAATTGTATATCACTTTGTTTAAAAGATATATGCATATTAAGCATTAATTAGAATAAAAAATCATTATTCATTGTGGCTTTATAGAATGCTTTTCAAAGTGTAAAGCCATTAATTCAAAACCAGTCACTGTTATATTGGAAGTAAATGTTTCATTCTTACATGAATATCTATCTATTAGAATGTGTTGTAGAGTTTCCTCTCTAACATCTCTATGTGACCTACCATCTATGAAAAGCTCTTGGAATTCAGCATGGGTCATGTTTTTCAGTGCCTTATGGTGATCTTCAGTTTGGCTGCATCTGTTACTCATTGTGTCAAATATTTTTCATGAACATCTAATTATGCAACATTCACTATGTAATTTGAAGAGCTTTAAATAAAATGGTATAAGGTTACTGCTTTCATCACCATTAAGTATGTTGCTAATAAATATTAATGAATATAAGGTAGATACTAAAACATTAAACTCATTATTTTTATGATTTTCTATAATTGTAGTTATATGAGTAATTATACAGAGAGATATTTAATTTTCTATTAATCAGTTAAAGATTTAATTAATTTCTTTCATTTATATAGAAAATAAATTTTACCATTTACAATTATGACATCATTTATAAAAAAGAATCTGAATATTTTACAATTTCAAAATATAGTAATTTTAGAATCTGAATATTTTTATTACCCTCAACCATAAAAGAATTCTTTTTTACATGGTAATTATTCCTCTACTGATGGCTATGTATAACGTTTTGAAATGCAAAATGAAAACAATTGTATTTTAAACCAAAATCTTTTCAAAAACAAGTTTGTATCTTATAAGGAATTTGTTCATATTGAATGTTTAGAGCAATTTGTGTTTTTAATTTTTTATGCAAATTTAAATTTTTTTTATTTATTTTACTATTACATCTTTTTCTTTGTAAAATTAATTATCATTAAGATATCCATCTTTGGAATTTACTGAGGTTTAAATTCTTCTTGCATAAAAATTCAATTAATCACTTAACTTTTAAACAAATTCCATTTAAAAAGGTTTTGTATGTGAACTAAACTAATTCTTTCAGAGCATGGAAAAGTTTATTAATAGTCGAGATTCATATCAATTGATTATTTTGTGAGAAATTATTGCTCGATTTAAATTATGTTAACTTGATTGTTAAAATTAGCTTTTATTTATGTTCAAACAATACAAACAAGAAACATTGCAGAAGTTGGTTTAAAATTTTTGAAAAGGTGTAATGTCAGTGTTAAATGAATATTAGTACATTCTCCAAGTCTGAGTTTATGTTAAATTACATACTCTGAGTTTGTTAAATTAATATTCTCGAACTAGTCATTATGAAATAAATTAAAACATTAGTATATGTGTCATACAATGGCATAGTGACCATAATTGGCATTTGTGTATGCTACTTCCTGTGCCCCCTTCCTATAAAAAAAGAATAATATATATAAAATGAGTATACTAATAATAAAAATACTTACATTTTCAAAACTGTCTAGGTTTTAAATTTAAGACAAAAATTCTAGCTTTGCAGTTAATTTTTGAATGACATAATAATTATTGAATTTAATATGTTTCCCCGAATAAAATTGATACTTGAATTAATGAAAAAATTGAAATTTTATTGATAATGTTGTCTTTGATACTACTTGAACCACTCGCAGAGGGATATTGTAATTATTATTTTTCTTACTTAATGACAATATCATAAAATCAAAAATGAGGCGATTTTTTTAATATATTAATCAAACATTTTTTAAATATTTTGCATAAAATATGTGATTTTTTGTTTTCTTTGTTGTATTCTTGTTTAAAGCACTATTTTTATTTTTTTCCTGCAGAAATGAAGGTGAGTGATTCAGTGTAGTAAAATTAAATGCGTTGTGCTGTAAAATTCTATTATTTTGGAGAAAACAGTTTAAAAAACAAGTTAATAAAAGAAACTTATAAGATATCTTGGTGAGTTAGTATTTTTGAGTGCAAGAATTTCGAAAAAAGATTATCTGCAGTACCGACTTCTAACCATGGCTAACTAGCATATGTTGTGAAAGATTTAAATATTAGCACTGTCAGGGTAATTTTGCAATAAAATCGGCGAATAACATGCGATAGCAGCACTTTAAAAACGTCGATATATTGGATTCGACAAAACAGTTTACAACCTCACTCTGTTCTAAATTTGTTTGTGTCATCTTACTAAAGAATAAATGCAAACAAGAATTCCCAAATATTGTGACTAGACAGGTAATTCAAAATGATCCTCATTTTCTAAAGACTTATATGATGAAACTTGGGTGCATTATTTTGATCTCGTTACCGAGTCTGCAACAAATGTATAGTGGCGCAGCTTGTCCATTTTTGGACCTTGCACCATAAAACCCAACCAAGCAACAAATGTATAGAAACGTACCGATTCTTCGTTTACAAAATAAAATTCGATGCATAATTTCTGCTGGAAAGGTCATAAGTATTATTTCCATCTGTCAATCAACATGCTGTGCCACCAAAAACTACTGTGATTTGTAAATATTGTTTCAATTGTGAAAATTATTCAAAAAGCCTCATTGAACGAGTAAGAAATTGGAATTTCATCATAATAATGCTCGGCCATTGAATCTTGATAATGTTACTTCTATTCAGCAATATCTTAGTAATTATAACATTATAATCATACCACATATCTTTACAATCAGGTTCTTACTCCCTGTGATTTCTAGCTGTTTCCGATGTGTAAAGCAAAGCTCTGTGAGTAAATTTAATGCAGATTCTGAAGTTATTTCAGTACAGTAGTTTAAGAAGTTTCCAGAAAATAGCTTCTATATTTGTTTTGAAATATGGGACTTTTGCATACCATCTGAGGTTGGATATTTTGAAAAATAGTTTATTTTCGCAGTAAAGATATAGTTATTGATTCTTTATGATTTTACTCTGTTTTATAGAACTTTCTTTGTATATAGCTGTTGGCATATAATCATAGATATTCAATTCTGCAGAGAGTGAAGGCAGTGATGCATATGCAATACAAATAACAATTAGAAGATACTTTGAAACATTTCATTTTTTCAATAACTATACTTAATACTGATAGAATGTTCAGAGTTCATTTTCTGCAAACAGCAGCTGTTAATTAACCATGATTTAAGAATATTGATTTGATAATATTGATTAACCAAGGCTTAAGAATATTCTGAGGATAAATGAGTTTTTCCCTACTTGATTAGGACGGCCAACAAACAGAACATTTATAATACGGGAATCACATATTATTTACCAGTACACAGTGAACCATTTGAATACATAAACTGTTACTTTTTATCGTATTTAATATTTTCACACTACAATTATTGAATTCCTTTATATTATAGGCTAGTTTTGATTATTTTTTTTTAAGTATAAACTACATGAAAGGATATAAATTATGTTTGTTAACCCCTACATGCACAGCAATTAAGAGCTTTTTAGGGCCTCTCTTGTGATTACTGATTGCATTTCAGGCTTTTAGATCTGCAGTTTAAGAAAAAATGCAAATAACAAAATGACCGTTATTTGACAAATATATTGTACTTTAAATAACAAATGATCAAAGCTTCAAAATATTTGGAAGTATAGTTTCTTAGAAATCTCCTTATTCCGAACAATTCTGACAGCTATTTAAAAAAAAAAAAAAAAAAAAAAAAAAAAAAGCATTTATAAAAATGGGTATTGAGTCAAATAGTGATTGGGTGGCTTTACAAAAAATAAATTGCCCACGCGATAATTTTCTCAAGCAAAAAAGAACATTTCTGCCAATATGTGGTCATAAAGTATCCAGCTGAAATGTTGCATTTCGTAAGGCTCGAATAAAAGGTAGAGTTGTAACGACAGCTGTTATATATATAAATATATATTCTATTATTTAGAAGCTTTCCTATTTTATTTGTATCTATAAATGCTTCGGCTTCTTCCTTAAATTATTGTATATAGCTGGTACTGAAAATCTCTAAGAGAGGGAGTTTATTGCAAGTTCTACTTTATACGTTATTTTAATGAAGTTTATTTTTCTAGTAACGTATAAATATTGAATAAACCTATTCTCAACACACGTACCATAGAGCCACAGGTGTTCACAGAAACGTAATAGTCATTGTTTAAGAAGACATCAATGCTGATAAGAGGTAACTGGGAAAGTAACCAATGGCATGCCTAGCTTACTTCTAGATCAGCCAAAAATCCAAAAAAGGTTTTGTTGGCCAAGATAAATTTTCTAAGATTTTAAAATCAATATACAAGTATTACATTTTGAATGAATTGATGAGATGAAGGAAAGTGCGATTTCATTTTTTAAATTTTCTTATGTTGCAGTTCGAAATGAGATGTACTGTTTCTAAGGAACGAGGCTAAATGCTCATCTGTCAGTTTACTTTTGAAATAATTTTTTCAAAGGTTAATAGCTGAAAACACTTATTTACATACATTAACAGGAAGTGAATACAGCACAGGGGGGGTAAGATACTAAATTTGGGGAAATTATATTTGATAATATATGATTTTTAAAACTGGTATATTTAAAAACAACTACTTAAGATGATTGTTAAATTGCAACTCAATTCAAGCTGCGAATCTGACCTAACTGTTTCATGATTTATGTTGAAACTCGTGGTAAAAATATCCAATTCTATTGAAATCTGCGTTTGAACTCAAAATACAGTTTCTTAAAGCCATCTTTTCATAATTGTTGAACTTTTCTTCATTTACAGAAAGTGTTGAATTTATCTTTTAACATTGAGACAAAAGTCGTTCTTAGCAAACAGATTAAATTTTAGTTTAAAAGTTTTGAGATGCGCGCGTATATCATCGACAAATCTTGATACATCAAATGACAAAAAAATCTTAAAAGTGCAAGGTCCACGAAATCTATTCCATTTCTTTTAGCAGTTCACAGAATACTGTTTCTCATGGAAGAACGACTCAATGTCGTCTTTCTCTGCCAAACTCACTAGAAAACACCCTCCATTAAGCCACCTTACTTTCGTGTAATTCAAATTGCATGCTCTGAAAAAAATCTCGAAATTGCTTGTGAGTAAGCCCACGAAATAGTATTTATAATTTTCATGGCTGCATCAAGCGTGGATTTCATATTCAATACATTTTTACATAGAGAATCTTGATGCATAGAATACAATGTAGAAAAACAACATTGTTCCCAGAATAGTTTTGATTAAAACGTCCAAGAAGTCCAGATTTTTTTCTTCTGTCATATTTGGCCTTAATATAGGTATATACATACATGTTTTATGAGTACATTCAAAGTTAAAAGCTCTTCCTGAAAATCACGAAAAATATGTCCTCTCTTTGTAATTCTTTTTAAAGAACGCATGCATGCCAGTTCCTCTGTAATTTCAAAGTTCTCATCAACATACCTCATTATTAATAATAATAACATAGCAGTATTATTTATCCGTATTTAAACCATAGCTAAGTGTCTGACTCTAATTTGGAACAGCGTGTCCCTTATGGACCTTGTGCCACAAAACCCAACCAGCCAACTGTGACTCTAATTGTGCTATCAATAAAAAGTTGACAAATGTCAAATTTTTATAGATAGCTTCGATTCTTTTTTCTTTTTTTTTCCCCCTTTTCAATGGCGTGTACTGCATGATTAACCCTTAACCACAACAAGGCCGGAAACTGTAACTCATTTAGCGTTACCCGGTGAGCACGTGTGAAACAAGTCACGGAGGCGAGTAGCATTACCCATGTCACGCCACCACAAACTCGTTTATAGAGCAGGCGGCATTCATTCATCATCTCAGAAGAAGAAAGGAAACACGTTTTTTAGTAACCCTTTTGAGGAAATATTTTACGAATAACCCAAACAAGCACTGACTACGCTATAGTTTTAATAATTCCACCACTATATATATTCACAATGAGGCTATATGCCCTTTATCTTTCACTGAGCTAATAGCCGAATGATTAGCGCTCTTGATCTCGGTTCAACTGTTCCACCACGTGAGCCCACCTTCGGCTTGGATTTTTGCAGTGGTTCGAAGTCCGTAGGTGCCGATCTAATTAGCTCTTTTGTGCAAAAAATAATCATTGAGAAACAAACAAACTAGTACACTATCTTACCATACGCAATCTAATGTTAGAACTCGCGAAGTAAAGGTAGCAGGCTGGAGCTTAAAAAGAGCAGTCTGTCACAAGTGAAGTCTAATTCACCTATATTGGATTCCTATATGTCTACTTCATGAGAAAGAGATAACGGTTGTTCGCAGCAATCTATAGTTATAACTAAAGAAAGTCTAGAAGTTCAATCAAACCACTTTTGCAGAATGGAAATTTTTTTTTTTTTTTTTTTTTTTTTTTTTGTGTGTGTTGAGAATTACTCCTTGAAACTGTTGAATACAAGCTCACATTCCAGGCGACAATAAGAGGAGGTAGATATTATATTACAGAAAACATTATTACGCTTGTTCAGTTATCTGTTTCCTAGACACGGTGTGATTACACATTCTCTGACCATGAAAATATCAAATTACATTAACCAATAACAATGAAAATATTTGTTCTTCAGTTAGTTACCATTATGAAAAAATCAATTGATGAAATAATTAATTGCTATAGATTTATAATGTCTATAAAATAAAGATGAAATATTGTAAGTCTATTTCCAGTATTTCACAAGTAATTTGTATAAAGAATATCCGGACCTTTTGTAATTCCTTAAACAGGTAAAAATGTTTCCACTTGTTTTATTTCTGCTACCAAAAGTTCCTAAACATGGTTAATGACCTAGTAATTTTGAACTATGATCAAAAGAAAAGAGGAAAATTGCCTTAACAATATTTTCTCTATACCAGGGATGGCCAAACTTTTGGGATCCGCGGTCTACTCCACATTTAAAAAATCGAAGGCGGTCTACCAATGGCAGAAATTACGCATATGTTTATATATTGATTTTCGGTAACAGAAAAAATGGTATATCTTAATTTTTCTATAAAAAAAAAAAAGAAAATTTACAAAATAAAAATTTATTGACGAAAATAATCAAAGTATTCGTATACATAAAAATTGACCATCCAATTCAATTTGTTTAGATGGAATTTGACACTGTATATCTGCGACAAGTTTATCTTATTGTGGCTGATACGAGCTTATTGCAATGCGTAAACACGAAATTATAAGTTAACCACGACCGATGTTTAGTTTTTATGGCGTTCATGGTTGGAAAAGCAGATTCGCAAAGATACGTCGATCCAAAGTATGATTTCAAATAAAAAATCAATTTGTAAATATTTGGAAACGTTTCCTCAGAAATTAATTTCCAAAAATCAGTATTGCTAGATGCTCTGGATTTAAGAAATGAATCGCATTTTAATTTAATAATTTCTTTTTCGACCGTGACTGAAGTGCTATCTATTAAATGTCCTATTTTTTCAGATACTCCAGCAATGTTGACATTTTCGTTAAATGGAAATATCATAATATTTGAGTATTTCTTCCAACCTAAATAAGTCAGTGTGAATCTTCTTTCAAATTCTTCAAACAAAACATCTAAGTGTTCAGCGAAATCTTCGAAGCCTCGATTTGGATTATGGATGCACTCTTCCTCCATGTTTTTGAAGTTTCTCAATTCATGTTTTCTTAATTGAGACGCATACCTTTTTATCGTTTCTTTGAAAGTTTTAATCGCACTCATCATGTCTCTGAAACATTTATTCTTTCCTTGTAGATTTATGTTTAAGTCGTTAAGTTTTGCACTGACATCACAGAGAAAAGCTAGTTTCATGAATCATTTCCCATCTTCCAATTCAGTAATGTGCTCACCTTTTATTTGTTGAAAATTTCTTATTTCTGGTAACAGAGTACGAAATATTTTTAAAAAAGCACTATGGATAAACCACCTCACGTCTGTGTGCAATAAGAGATCTCCGTACACTGATTCAGTTTCTTCCAAAAGCGCCCGAAATTGTAGTCTCTGAAGACTTCTTGAATGAATTGAATTGACGGTTTTAAAAACAATTAGCATTATATCATTAGACTTTAGTGTTTTTGAACACAATACCTGTTGATGTATAATGCAATCATAGCTGGTAAAACTGGGAATTTCCTCATCATCATTGCATAAGGCAACAAAACCAGTTCGATTTCCGACCATTGCTGGAACTCCATCTGTTGTAATAGAGACCAATTTAATTATTGGAAATCCTGTCTTATCAATAAAGTTTTTAAATGTTGTTGTTGTCGTGTGCCAGCCAGGCTGGCAATATGGGGTGTGCTGCTCCACTTTTCCAATTGAACCATATTTGGTGTGGAGTCCGACTTCCTCAGTACACAAATGCCCTAGGTACCCGTTTATAGGGTAGGCAACCATTCACACACACACACACAAAAAGGACAAAGACAAGAGAGAGAGAGAGAAAGTACATCCATGCCCGAGCCAGGATTTGAACCCAGGTCCCACCCATCTGTAGTCAGGTACGCTAACCACTAGACAGGTTGGGCGGCAAGATTTTAAATGAATTGTAGATATCTTGTCCCCTCATTTGTCCTTTCAATGGAATTATAGTTAATTCTTCTTCTAAAGTCATATCTTCGAAAACCATTCTCACAAAAAGGCATAACTGTACAATGTCACTTATATCTGTGGATTCATCAAATTGAAGTGATAGGAAATTACAAGCTTTTAAATTGTCATTTAATAAATTTTCCAAATTATTATTCATAGCTTCAGTCCGTCGCATCACAGTGTTACGCGACAAAGATATTATTTATTGACGATATTATTTCACATTTGTTTTTAAAATCGTGGAAAAGCACTTCTCCCGCTTTAATGAAAGCTTCTTTAATCAATTCTCCATCTTCGAATGGTTTTTTCGCTTTATCGAAACTTCTGTAATTTTGAAAGACGCCAATGTTACTGTTTTAGCTTTGGTGCCTGGTTTCGTATATACCGATTGCTCTGTAAATGTAAATTCGACTTTAATTCACGCACTTTAACTTTTCGAAGTTCACTGCCGATTGGAAAGTCTGTAGCATATTTTAAATGCATGGTTTTAAAATGTCTTTTGACGTTTGCTTTTTTTGATAATGCCACACTTGAGTTACATATGAGACAAACACATTTCTCCTTCACCATAACAAAAAAGAAATCATCTTCCCACTCACTGTGATAACGGTATGTTTTACTTCTCTTAACACTGGGTACCTGGCTGAGTCATTTAGGACGGGTTTTGAAAAACAAATTCAACAGTTTTGAAACAAATTCGTATCAGTGCGGTAGGAAGCGAGCGACCTGCCACGTAAGACGATTAACTGCGAAGTGAAACTAAACGGCCAGAAGTGACGAGTAGACTAGACGACACGGCGCGTCGCTATCATGCGCCGGCTACTAGATATAATCTAAGCATCCCACTTTTTCAAATTGTTTGGATTCAATTCCAATGTAAAACGAAAAATTCAGTGCCTTACTTTGCACAGTTTGTTTTAGGTTTTAAAGCAAAAACTGTAGTAAAGTTTTTATTTTAAATAATTCATTAATTCTATGATATAAGTCATAAATTAAATTAATATCCCAGATCAGTATTGGGATGGTCACGCGGTCTACCTAAAATGTCTTCGCGGTCGACGTCTTGGCCATCCCTGCTCTATACTATAGAATATTGTAGAAGAGATATTGGACTCCACGGAACAGTTAATGTGCCTCGGAACCTTAAACATGATAGTATAGCCAAGTATTGAACTCGCAACTTTCCAGACAAGAACAATGTCTTTTCTCACCAAGTTACGGAAGCTCTAATTATAAGAGATATGAGAAAATTATTACTATGTTAATACTGCTTATAAAATATTTTAACAACGATTTATAGACTTTTATGAGTTTTATTGAAAATCCAGCAAATAATTTGTATATTGCGCCTTCATATATCTCAAATGTAATATCTTTCTTTCAACATAAATACAAATTACTATCTCATTTCTTAAATATCGGTACAACATTTTACTAAAATGTAAAACGTATAGAGAGAATTTGAGTAGAATGAAGAGTGAATCAACAATAAATTCAAATACTGTCTATACTTAACTTATTCGATACATTTATTACAGAAATTATAAAATTAAAATCCAATCTATGCATTTTTAAATTTTGTAATTTAATTTAATAATATTAAGTTCATATGTGTGTGTTTGAAATGCAACTATATATGAATAAAGGGTTTTCTGATAGATATGAAGTATTTTTCATATCCAGCTAAATGGTCTTTAATGTTCTAATTATATTTATTTAAATGCCTATATGACAAATTAAACAATTTTATCTGCATGTCAATGTAATAAAAAAGAACTGTATTTAAAATATTTTTAAGAGAAAACAGTATTTTTTTCAAATTTATTTTCCGTATATTTTTCATATGAATTATTTAAAGAAAGCATTTTTTGTTCCTCTTAACTGTAGCTCTTAGAATAAATTAAAATTATATTCAAAATTACAAAAAATAAGAAATACATTTATAGGAATAAAAAATCAAAACAAAATAAGTAAAGAATCTTGAAATTTTACTAAACGCTTTAACAAATCAAGTTTTTCCTGCCCTTTTCTTTCTTTATTAAATACAGAGGCTATTTGCATAGATATTGAATTAGCGATAGCAAGGGCTATTCAAATTGTGTGGCTCTGCGCATCATTTACGCGCAAGTGAGGGCACTGCGGTAACTGCATATATAGCGCATACGGTGGTTGTCTGAATTAGTTGTTGGAATTGCCAGTACGGGTAAACTGCATAATTTACATGCCTTCGATCGCGAACAAATCATTGGCGCGCGACGCATAGGCCATTCAATTTTCGAAATCGTCTGATAGCTAGGATTCTCAAGGTCAACAGTATCAAGAGTATATCAAGAATATATGGATGAGATGGACAAAATACTAACAACCGGGTGAATTGCAAAGGACAATTAGTCTTGATAGTGAAAGACGCCTCAGGAGTATTTTAATTAGCAACCAAAGCCAAACATTAATTCAAATTACCATCCAATTGAATGACAGTAGTAGTCGTGTAGTCAGTAAATGGACTATCCAAGGCTCGTTTCACCGTATGAGTTTCAGGAGCTGTGGACATACGAGAGTATCATTGTTCAAAGTTTTCCATCGGGATGCACGTCTTGCTTGGGCAAGAGAGTACAGAGGCTGGAAAACAGTTGCATGTAGTGATGAGTTTCGAACGACGGGAGGCTCAGAATATGTCTTCAGGCTCGTGAAGCCATGGATCCTTCATGGCAGGTTGTAACTGTACAAAGACATGATGACTCAATCATGGCATGGGGTTATTTTTTCGGTGCACTGTTTGGAGTTTTTACTGCATGTACCAACTTCCCTCAAAGTAATTCGGTACACAGAGTTACTGAGTGATCACCTCCATCTGTTTATGCTGTTCTGTTATTCTCAAGGTAATGAAGTTTTCCAGCGAGACAATACTCTCACATGTTCCAGTTGACTGTTGGCTTGTTGAATGAGAATTCCGCTGACTTTTCTGTCATTAATTGGTCACCTAGATGCCCAAACTTAAATCCTATTCAGCATCTTTGATATGTTTTGGAACAAGGGGTGAAAGGTCATCATACAGAACCAACGAACTTACTGAATTATGGACACCTTTAGCCAATATTTGAAAGTTATTGAAGAATTCTAAAAACTAGTTGAATCTATGCATCGTCGCGCGCGTGTTGCAGCCGTTATCAAGACCAAAAGAAGCCCAACTCGATACTAGATAGGTATCCCTAATTCAGTGGCACTTCAATATATTTTTGAAAATTTTGATGGAGTGTGCAGGAAAAATTGCAAGCATACTTTGTGTTTTAAATATTCAATTTGAGAGATGTTAATTATAACTCACATCTTAATTTCCATATTAATCATATTTTTGGTAATATCGGAAGTGTTTTGTTCCATCTATTCTTGAACAGCTGTCGAATGTCCACAAAATATTGTCGATCAGTGTTTGGAAAATGCAGATTTTAAGTATCCTATATATATATATATATATATATATATATATATATATATATATATATATATATATATATATATATATATATATATCGCAAAAATCCAACGGTGATGCATGAGGAGATTTAGCTGGAATATTAGTGAAGAGTATGGTTTTATTTAAGTTTCTTGTTTCATTATTTCTATAAAATAAAAAAAAATTGATGTGTAGATAGCAGCTTTGTCTTGATGCAGTTCAAAGGATTGATGGTATTGCCGATAAGGATCTAGAATTTCATATTTAAAAATTGGAGTTAAAATATATTCTTGATAATACGTAGGTTTGACACTTTTGATAATTTTCCAGCTTATATTTTGCCTCTGTATGAAAAAACCAATGAACAATCATTAATCCTTTAGAAAAATTTTCTTTTGATTCTTCGAATCATAACAAATTTTTTCTTCTCTTTTATATTAATTAATTTATATTTTTGATTGCAATCACTTAAACAAACCCTATTCCTCTATTGTTACGACACATTTTCCCTTTTTCTATTGACAAATAGTTTTTATGAAGTATTCTGTAAAGGAATTCTTTGGGTTCATAGAAACAACGATGAATATAAATATGTATAAAATATGGTAATTTTAAGATTCAAATCAGAGTTAACAATTTTATTTCTAGAAGAAAATGAACGGTATATTGTATTTGCAATATTAACTTAGAGATAGAGAATTTTTTCACATTAAAGATCTTCGTAATAGTATAAAAAAAATTGATCTTCCAAATACTTTCCATGGATAAATATTTAGAAGAATTTTTTTTTTCGTGTAGATGATAGATTATCATTTAGATGTCAGATTTTTTCTTTTTTTATATTTCTATCATGGCTGTTGCAGCTTTTCTGAATTACTAAATAAGGATAATTTCCTTCTAAAACAGCATAAAGTATACATCTATTAATTTTTTTTTTTTTTTAAAAAGCTTTATATATGTAAAGAACAGTTCTAAAAATATAATTTGTCAAAATATAATTTTCTATAAAGTATTTTTTTTTTATTTAATTTTGGTGAATTTAAATACTTTAAGGAACAAGGGAACGGCCCTCACATTTTTTTAGAGTAGTTAATTTTAATAATCAACTTTTTATTAAAATTTAATTATTTTAATAATTAATTTTCGAGAACAAGTGAATTGTGTTATCTTGTTTTACAGTAGTGTGTAATTTATCTTACTTTTAACATAACGTAACATTTACACTTACCTTTTACATACCGAAAAATGGAAAACATGATATCTATTGACACTCGAAAGAAAGCAATTTACGAAAAGAAATAAAACTAACCGAAAGAAAGAATATGGAAAATATTTTATGTAACCTTTATACTTATATTTTGCACTTTAGAAGTAAATGAAATATGCTATTTTTTAAAATATATTCACTAATTAAAAAAATAAAGAATAACTATGGTAATAGAACTTTAAGTAAATTAAATGTGATATTACATGGTAATTTATTCACTCATAAAATATTTCATAATATAATATAAGATTAAGCATATAATATAAGATGTTTAATGTATTTATAATATATTTTTCATCGGTGCGATACAAAAAAGTTATCCGTAAAATTATTTGAGAGTATTACCAAATTTGTTAGAGATTTATTAAGAATATATTTTAAACAATTATGTAAAATTTAATTATGCGAAATTAATTTCAAAAAGTTATCTAAAAATTATGAAAGCAATTTATTAAAATGCTTGAAAAAATTGCAGGAATAAACTTTTGATCATATAAGACCAAAAATATTACAAAATTTGCTATTCAGAATTTTGAAAACAAATTTGATTCGAAACTAAAAGTGTAAATTGGTTACTGGAACTAGAAATTGATTTAAAATTTTAACCCTATTTGCTGAATTTTTAAGGTATTTTGTTTATTTGTTATAATGCCGACTCTTATCACTGAAAATTATCTTATTAAAAGGTGCAAAAGATAAATTCCGAAATAAGTCAATAAATTTTTGGGTCTAAATACTACCTTAGTCCCATTTAAAGCAACCATTCTATGAGAGGACAAGAAGGTTGATTTTTACGTGTTGGCGAGAATTTGGCGAGTTATTCATTGAAAGCCGCAAAGGAAAGCTCTCCCTACTCTTTCAACTAGAATCCAGTACCCACATGATTGGTTCACAGTTTGCACTTTCCCCTGTCATATCGAGACGGTTGGTGTAGCTTCAGTAATAGTAAACAAAAACGAAACCTCGTTCCTCAAAATTTAACAGCTTGACGTTGTCATTTAATTCGGTACAGTATTTCTGTACTTTTCGTAAATTAGAGTAATCATTATTTTAAATTCCTTTGATTGTATATATTAGACCATTGTTTTTGTTATTTATTAACATAAAACGAGCGAGAATAAAAAAAAAATATTTATTTTTTTTTTATCCTGCTCAATATTTAAGATTTGACAACACAGAAGAAAGAAATGACAGATCCTGTATTTGAAGGCGTTGGTCAGAAAGAAGAGCTAGTTATTTGGAGAGTGGAAGTGAGATTTTCTTATTTTTTATAATTTGTATATTATTTACTTAAATTTTATTTTTTGCTTATTCAATGAAATCAGTTTTCTGTAAATCCTCATTATTTGATCTCATATTCATGCTATATAAATCAGGTACTATTAAAACTATTGGGAAAATTCCTTCTTTTGTTAAATTAAAAATAATTTATAAATGTATATTGCTTATAAATCAGGATGCATTAATTTAAATTATTCACCTGATTTTAGAACACCTAAATGTAGAATACATAATAATGCTTAAATATTTGGATTTTCAATAATATTTCTCCAATTTTAAAATTTAAAACTAAGAAAAAATAAAATATTTATATGAAACAAATTAATGATAAATTATTTAGTATCTCATACAAGTATTTAAAAAGTTATTAGGAATATATTTGCCCTTAGAGTAGTTTTGAGGTTTTCATCCTTTCATTTAGTGGATAAAACTGAGTACCAAACTTGTTTGGGGACTTAATACAGGCTGACTGCCTAATTGGAACATGTGCTTCAAACTCCAGGGCCCTTGATATGGTTATTGCTGATTTTAATCTCCATATGGGTTGTCGTGCCATTTCTTTCTTTTTTCTTTAATCCAAATGTATGAAACTTATTTTTCAATTGAAAAGTTAAATAAATGAAAAAGTTCTAAGATTTTTACATCTTTATAATAAATGAATTAATAGTACTAATATATAAATAACTTATTCATTAATTTATTACTTCCTAAAATAAGTGGCAGATTGCTTTAATTCATTTTCAGAGTATTTTAAATTTATATTTGTCACAAGATGTAGATAATGATTGCATTACTTTAACTTAAAACAAGTATTTCCTATAAGCATTTTGTAAGCTAACTATTATACTAGTTAATATTATAGGAAAATGTACATTAACTTGCTAAGCCATTGCATTATTAAAAGTTATTATGTAAGTTCTTTCTTATTAGAAAGATAATAAATTTTGACTACTTGTCTGAAAGTTTATTGTTAACATAATTAATTACCATTCTGTTGAATTTATAATAATCTAGCATTTTTTATTTGCTTTTTTAGAGTTTTGAACTGAAACTAGTACCAAGTAATGAACATGGGAACTTTTATTCGGGTGATTCTTATGTTATTTTGAAGGTCAGTATATTATATTTTTAAAATAATTTTATGTGTATAAATTTGTTTGCTAAACAAACAAACTTGGATAGTACTGTGCCACTAGAATATATGTATAAACATCTTTTTTTAAGGAAAAATCAGTAAAAAGTATGATAAATTAAACAATGATTAACGAAATATTCTAAAAATAGCTGCTTAGTAATTTATCTTTAATTTTTTCTATTATATCAGAATTTAAACTAATCATGTAGTCTATTTATATACAAGTACATCCATATTGTACTGTAATAAAATATTTTCTATACTATATGCTCTGCTCAAAAATGAAATACTTTTATTTTTAAAATTTAAAAAATTCAGTATAATAAAATGGTTGATATTCTTCTGAATTGACAAATATAATTGCTTGGAATCAGTCTTGGATTAGGTATCTAATGAGGCTAAATAGTAAAATTAGTTTAAAAAAAATGGATATATTTATATAACAAATAATGATATTAAGTATTATACTTTGATAAAAATTTAATTGTAATAAAAAAATTTCCATTTTAAAATTTTCAACTTTACTCAAATTTATGGCAGTTACAAATGAAATAGAATGATTTAAAAGTTGGTATATATATATATATATATATATATATATATATATATAT
>JAPDSC010041325.1:0-13528 GCA_026290005.1 Latrodectus geometricus
TATTGGCATGCAAAAACCTTTTCTAAGTTTGATGAACAGTTTTTTTTAACAATCTTGCAGTTTAACAATTTATAGTTTAAATTTTTCCTTAGTCTTGGAAGTCAGTTGAGGATGGGAACCAATTTATATTGTAATTTTCAGAGTTATCAGAGCTCGTGAACAAAATGTAATTCCATAATGACAAAAAACCACATAGCAATGAATTTAATAGTTTAAAATTGTTTTAATGCTCAAATAGATCATTCAATTGGAATTAAAAATAAATTTACAGCTTGCAGATTATGTTAAAATTTTATATTTTTTCAAAATATTCTTTTTTAATACAAACTGAAATAAATAATTTTAATTTGAAGAATAATTTTAATTAGTCAGAAATTAGAATAAGCTATTTATCAATACGTTTTAACATCCAACACAAAAGTACAAATTTAATTTGATCTATTTTTAAGACGGAAATATTTCATTATTGGTACTTGAACGTGAACTTTATCAGGTATAACGTTTTAATATTTTACAAGATTTGATACATGTATTATTTGTTCATTTTACCGATGTATATTGAAGAATTGCACCAGTAATTGAAATAAAAATGTGGATATGGTTTTTATTCTCTTAAAGATCATTTATAGTTTTAAGCCTTCTTTATCAATAAAGTAAAAACGTCAATGATGGATAGCTTCAACGGTTTTCTTTTTTTTTAAAATTAGTTTTTTATGTATTGGATACTACAATACCATAGAAATAATGCGATGAAACATTATTCTACATCAAATTTCACAGTAAATGATAATTGTAATTTACAAATAACTTTAGATGATGGCAATGATTTATGTATGTAAAATGTTGATTTTTAAGGGCATTAGTCGTATTTATTTAAAATAGTAAACTTAAATGAATTTTTAAAATTCTTTGGAATACTTAAAATTCCATACATTACAGCAACTTGAGTCTTTAAAACCAAAAATAGGTTGAGAAGATTGCTAGAGTCGGTATTTATTAATATTTGAGGGAATCGATTTTCAGAATGTGAGGCAGAATTCGAAGAATTTCTGAAAAAGCGAAAAAATATTCCAGGACAAAGGAAATGATTTGGAACTCAGCTTAAGATTTCTAGCACTTAAATCACGAAGCTTTTCCATTTAAGTGCGGACTTCATTTTTCGTAGAAATTATAGTATTCTACATTCTGATTGAAGTTAATTACCAAATTTAATTATATTTCTAATTCTTATTGTTCCTGGAAGTTACAACATATATGGTAAATGAGTAAATTTTCATTTGTTTAATTTTATATTTTTTAAAACAGATAGTTATTTATAATTTAAATGAATGCACCTTTATAATTAAGAGATAAATGAAAAATAATAGCCAACATAGTTTATATAACTTGTTTTACAAATATTTAAAATTGTAATTAAGAATTTTTTATGTTTAATCAAGCCTTAATATTGTTTGAGGTTATTTTCAATACGTAAAAATTGTTCAAATTGTAAAAACTAATTTCTTTCCTACATTTTAAAAATAAAACATCAATAATTAGTATTTCTATTAGTGTCATTATCTTCAAATGTGCAATTGGTGTTTTGCTTACGAAAATATCATTTATTTTAATATGTTTGTACCTGCTTATTCTCTTGGATTTTAAAACCTCAGATTTGGAAGACATTTGCTGAATTATTTTATACTGAAAAGCTGATAGCAGTTAGATGACAGAAATAAAAGAAAATATATAAATTTATAATAATATAGATATAGATATGAAAATATAAATAACTTGAAACTAGAAAAGTAATATAAAAAAATGTAAGCTATACATTCGCTATTTTTATATTGAATATAAATACAAGGTTAGTAAAAAGTTAAAACAATCATTTTTCTTTATTCTTTTAAATGAAAAAAAAAAATTCCAATTATTGAAGGTGATATTGCTTTTCCGAAATTTTACAGTAATCCATTAAATAATCATTTTTATTTTGTTAAGTTAACCAATATTTATATTACAAGACTTGATATTTCAACATATGAAAAACTCATGTTTTTATCTCAATAATATTCAAAAGAAAGGATACTTCTTATAATAGTCTCTAAATTTCCTTTATAAGAATTTTATTATCGAGAAATCTTATATTTCATTGTTTTTTTTATTTAAAATATATAATCATATGCACGTAATATAAGTATTTAAAATTTTAATAAAAATTCACTAAATAATTGATAGTTATAGTCTGATTTATAAAACTTAATAAAAGTCAGTTTCACATAAATATATGCATTTTGAATTATTTCAGACATTTAAAAATAAACTTCTGAAATATTTAAATATATGAAATTTTTAAAAGAATTCCAAGTAATTGCAATATAATAAAATGAATATTTTGTATTAAATGTTTGGATTTAATAATGAAAGTTATTTAACTTCAATGTAATACAATGGTACTTGAAATTAAAATCAAAATATGTCTCTCTTAAAATTTTAATTAATTTTCACATGATTAAAAACATTTTAGAGGAAACATGAAATTAGTAATTCAATCCAATAATAATTGCAAGGAATAGAAAGCAAAAATGAACTTATTCAGAAATTAGTGTAAGAAAGTAATTTATAAAATGAAAGCGTGAAAGAATTTTCCTTATTTTTAGTTTACCTTTACAAAATAATGTACACTACGCAGTGATACATTTTAAGTTTCATATTATAGGTGATTCTTGTCTCTTTTTAAGAGCAAAAAATGTTTTAAAAAGACACTAAATTAACTTTTTTCAAGAGATTTTAATCACTATATACAGTTACTTTTTGATTTACAAATTAAAAGTTCGTTTTCTTTGCATACAAAATAATTAAAATTAGATTGTAAATGCATTTGTTAAAATTAAAATGGAAATGAAAGTTTGTTCTTTTATAATGGAACACATATTGTAGCTATAAAGAAAAGAATGTTCTTAGTAATAAATACCAATGTATATTTTTTAATGTTAATTTTATGTTTCTTTTTTTAATACTTATGTATACAATAATTTAAATTTATTTGTATAATAGTAAGCTTCATAGTATTACATATACATTTCTAATATTTAAAATATTATAAAATATAAGAAACTAATAAGTGATGTATTGGTCAAAACGTGGAGTTAAATACTCTTATTTTTTACTTTCGGAGTTTTTAAAAAACTGAGTAGTATAGGTACTAATAACAAATGTATTCTATTTGTTATCTTCACATTTTTAAAATTTTTGTTAACTTTTTAAAAGACATTTTTTCCAACGAATTATTTATTTATTGAAATAGCTTGAGAATTTGAATTTGGGAAATTATTTTCTAAGATCAAGTATTTCATGAAAACCATAGTCCTAAAGAAAAACTAACCATATTTTTAGAAAATTTATTTTTCTTCTTTTTCATTTTCTTCTCATATTTATCATACATGCATACACAACACACAAAATTATATTTCTAAAATGTTTATTGCAATTCTCTCCAACAATTAAAAAATTATTAATAACTAAATCGATGTACATTTATTTTGAAAATGAAAGTGTGCAGATAAATATGAATTCAAAGTTCTTAGCACATTTACAATATCATTTATTTGAAAATTTTATATGTAATATATAATAACTGATGTTTTGAAGATATATACCAATTTTGAAGTACATTTATTCTATGTTCCTTTTTATTAAACCTTCTAAGATAGCAGCGTAGACCTACCTCAATGAGGTGCATACATTGTAACAATCCCACTGGTATATGTTTCCTCAACTGAAATGTAAAATTTGAATACTAATGGCAAGGGATAAAAATTACGTTACACACGTAAAAATTACATAAAATATCTGTATTACACGAAATGAACCATGACGTAATGTAAAATGAGAATTAAACAAATTACTTGCAAATTTAATCACCTTTACAAAAATTTTAATTGCATTGTTAAAAAAATCCACATAGTATTATTCACTCTTTTGTAATATTGCCTTTCTTACCTTTATACTATAATCAAATTTGAACTGTGCCCGAATATTATGCCTCATTATTTTAATCATACTATGTATATAAACCAAATATGCATTTATTTTAAAATACACATAAAGTGATTTTATTCAGTATGTGATGGTTTTGACTAACACATAAAATAGAACATGTAATCATAATATCAGTAAAAAGAATAATAGAAACAAAACTTTTTTGTTACTTGATTTAAAAAATTTTTCAAGGCATTTTTGCACTTTTTTTAAATTTAAAATGCACAACACCATTTCGTTAATGTATATTGCTGATATAATTAAAGCTTTTTTGTTTGAATTTACAAAGCAAATTACATAATGCAATAATTTAAATCATGTAATAGCATAAAAATGGTAATTTTCCGACTTCATCAAAAAAGTACACATTAATAAAAGTTGTACTATAAATTCTAATATAAGAAATAATATATGAAAATATTTTATAAAAATAAATTATCGTTATTCATGTCAATGTTTAAGAAAATAATATCATTTTTTTATTGTGTAGAAATTTACTTTAGCTATCGCATCTGATTATTTTTATTTTATATTCATAAATTAAGTTGAACATTTAAAAAACTTTTTTATGTCAATGGAATATTTAAATCTAAAAAAAATATTAATGCATTATATTTTAGTTATGTGTCATTGCATTATATTGCTTTGACAATAAAATATATTTAATAAAACTCAGTCATTTAAAATAAAGGATACATTTGAAACAAATAACAAGGAATTTGAATTTTATTTTAAATAAAAAATATATTTTTTTGCAAATTAATGCATAAATCCAATCAATTTTTCACATATTATATTAATTATGTTATGTAATATTTTTTATTACATAATTTGTGAATATTAGAAAATTAAAAATAATTCTAATGTTCTCAAAATAGTTTCCTGTCTTAGTACGAGTTAAAGTGTACTTGGTGAGATTTAAAATTTGAGTTATTTAGTTTTTAATCTATATATTTAACTTTAAAAATATATTAAATTACATGCTAAGTGTACATGCATTTTAAATAATAAAATCAATATTTGTATTTTGCATAACAAATTACAGTAAAATGTTTAGCAAAATGTAATTTATTGCAAATACAGTTTACGATTTTAAAAATATCAAATTTGGCATGTTTAACAAGAAAAAATTTACAATGACTGCGGCACATTATTTTGATTTACATAAGCGACATTCTGTTGTGTTATACTTTTTTGAAAGTTCAGAACTTATTGTTTTCTTTTTTATATAGTTATTTTTTCTTTTTTATATTTTTAGTATCAGTATTACATTAAATACAATTGAAAATCACTAGATATTTTTAAAATATGTTAATTTAAATAATCAAGAGAATTAAATAAAAAATGTAGTATAATCTAAATCTAAATCGCTTTATAAAATAAAAATACTTAAGATGTCTTTAAGTTTCTTATCTTCTAAGATCAGTTATATATCACCTACAATAATATTAAAATTAAAATTTTATGCGCATAAAAATATAATATACAATACAAGAAAATATAATACATGTTATATGATATGAATTACATGATATATAATAAATAAATTTACATTAAATATGAAGTCAAGAAAAATTTAAATTTAAAATATGTCAAGTTATAGTAAGAATTAACATTTTTTTTTTGCATGTGAGAGACATTCCAGAGATTCTATTTGCAATAAATTAGCAAAAATTTAACATTCAATCGATACAATATTAATGAAATAATTGAAATAATTTTTATAATTAGAAATTACCCAAAAATAAGCTGAAATATATTTTTTCTGGAGATTAATAATATATGACTTTAGTAATATACAACTCTTATGAAATTATGGGGAAAGAATGTTTTTTAGATTTCATATTCTGTTTGGAATTTTATGTAAATGAAGTTAAGTTCTGCATGTCTTATTAAGGTTTCATAATCCTGAGTATTTAAATAAAGCTTGTTATTCCTCAGAAATAACTAAATTATTTAGATTTATACACCTTTTAATTTCCCAATATATAAATGATTTAAATTTGTTCTTTTAAGTTATACTTAATTGAATAAATTTAAATTATTCATATATAGAGAGAAATACTTGTTTGCTTATATTCTGTAATACTTCTATGCTTGATGAAAAATTATAACATGTATTAACAAAAACATTATGCATATATTATAACATTAAAGCAATATTAAAATGTTTTTAACTTTTCTGTTATTTTAACATTTAATAATTTTTAATTTTATACTTGTAAAAATATTTGTTGACTGTTGTTCCTCTGGCAGACTATCTCTACGATATATTAAAATGTGTGAAATAATTAATTATTCAATTGCTACAATAGCATGTAGAATGTTAATATGAATAAAATGTACAATGAAATGTATAGAAAATACCTTTTATATTCTATTATTGTTACACAATTTTATCTATTATTATTACACTCATTTAAAAAATATATATATATATATATATATATATATATATATATATATATATATATGTGTACACTAGTTATCATAAATTAACAAAAATAACTAAAATGGGAGATAACGCGAAAAATTATGCATGAAGTTTATTGAAACTTATACAAACTATACAACACGTAGTAAAGTACAAAATAGCTTAATATAAACCCACCAGACAATTATGATGTTATAAAAGTTATCATATGCATATAATAAAAAAATAGGAGGAATAAATATGGTACATGAGAAGTACATTCAATATGGAGTATGATCCCCCAAGTAGCAATTCAACACATGCGTGATGCTCTCATTTATATGGTCAATTAATTGTATTTGAAGTTTGAGTTATTGCTCTTCCAAAGCAGTTAAAAACGTTGCTAAGGTCCTAGGAAGATAGTTGGTGCAACAAGTCATCCTAGAGCTTCGCAAATATGCTTGAATGCGTTAAAGATCGAGATGGATTACGATCGATTGGGCCACAGCATGCTCTCAATTCCTGTTCAAGATAAGCATCCATGGCGCGATCCCTGTGAAGACCCGTTGCCCCGTCATACGGACGTGCCTAACCATCTAGAATGTCATATCTATGTGAATATTAACATTAACATCTCCTTGGAAAGGGGCACTGAGTTTTGTGCGTTCACATATACTCCACAAACACATTTGCTGCCTGACAGTATGCAGCTTCTTCTCGGATGTTTGGTGGATTAAAATGAGGTCATTGTCCACTAGAAATAAAAATGAGCTTACTGCCGCTTTTGAGGCTAATGGTGAGCTTGTTTTTATGAATTAGTAGTACCATCAGTTGTTGAAGAAATATACAGTGGAAACAAATTCACTTTGAAGCTTCTATGAAATTATGAAGATTAATTTAAATAAAAGTTTGTCCAGCATTATAAAAATAGAACCAAATATGTTTCATTTTTTGGTTAATGATTGTGCTGGAAAACGTAAAATTCATGACAACGCATCAGTAATGTGAGGTAAATAATGTATAAACGTCGTTGAAAGAAACGTGTTAAATGCTGCTTAAATAGATTATAAAGCCCTTTAACAAATTGTGATTTGGTAAATGTTACACTTAAAATATTTGTTTGAGAGTGGTATTAATAAACTTATTGCAGTACAGATTTTTAACCTTATTACCTAAATACCTTTGGAGACAAGAGAAAATAATATATATTGACATCAGTTTTTATCAAACAAGAAGATACAAAAGTGGGTAAAGTTGGAAATCCGTCAGCAAACTATTGTAATGAATCTTCTTGGTTCCAAAGTGATAAATATATTTTCGTATTTTAAGAATGTTTTTGAATAAAATGAATTCTGTGAAATCTTTGAAGGAGTTGTTCGATCGTCATTCGACTGTGTACAGTAGTCTAATGAGGCATGGTTATATATGTTTTCTAAACTTGTTTCATAATTTGGTCAAAAAACCTACAGTAGCAAGCGTGATAGGTACAGGTAAATTAAAAATTCTCTCTACTGTCAAAAAAGGGGGAAAAAAACTTGATATTAGTTTCCAAATAAAAGTCTTACAATTTTTGACAAAAATTCTAAAATTGCAAATGTATAAAAAGTAAATGTATTTTTCTTATATAAAATGAATTTAGAAAATAGATATTGTCAGGTATATTTTGATATTAGCTAAAAATTAAATCATTAGTTTAAGAGCAATATCTTATCAAATTAAAATTAATACAATACAAGCCTTTTTTAACAATTCCTCTGTGTAAAATCTTTGCTGCAATACGTAGTTTTATTCATTACCATTAAACATCTTTCTTAACATATAAACTTATTTCTAAAAAGCTCTGAGTACGTTTTACGTAAACATCTTTTTATGTTGCTTAAGTGCGAATTACTTCTGAATTTTATTAATGAGATTTATAAAACTTGTAAGAATTTCATTAATATCATTAATAACAGAAATTAATATCATTAATAAATGTTCTTAAGCATTAGTACTGTTGTCACTCATCACATCTTTTCTAAGAAAACACTTTACAAAACACACAAATTCGCGTAAAACCAAAATCCTAAAGTAGAACTAAAAACTTGATTATCACAGTTTTTTCTCTACCAATAACATTAAACTCATAAAATGTACCAACCGATGAGCATACTTTGTAGTCGCGGTTTATATATTCTCTTAATTAGATCTGAACTGAACACAAATACTTATTCGCTTAATATTAATCTAAGAAGGCGCGCGGTTTTAGTACTCCTAAATTTCCGTGTTTCTTGTTGTAAGTAATAAATGATTTTATTGTTAAATACCTTCTTGTACAAAATCACACCACCATCACACCATCACGTCACCATCACACCATCACGTTCACAACAGTTCTTAACTTCAACAGTATTTTAAAAATTTTATGTCTAAACATTTTGGATTATTTTATTTTATTTAATATTTTTTTAGAATTTAAAACTAGAAACGTTAGAAATAAAAAGAAGTTGAATAACAAATAACAAACCATGTATACCGAATTCAAATAATAGCATTCTTATCCAGTTGGACGTTGAGGAACAGCAACCACATGCTTCAAAAATCAACAAGTTTGGAAAAACTATTTATCGGTAATTAATCATCCTTGCAGTATCCTCTCGTCTGACACTCCTCTTGGAATGAACATTTTTATTTGCCACCTACCTTTCTTCTTCTTTTTTCTTTACTTGAAACAGTCTTTTTTTTTGGAATTCAAGTGCTATCGGGGGTGAATCTGTAACAAAAATGTTTCGGAACAGATTCGCCCCCGATGGTGACAAATTTTGCTTCAAAATTTCTTCTTTATACTACTCAGTATCATGCAACAAAATATTTTCGTACAATTGTCTACCATTTTTATTTCTATACAGTGGTATACAAACGTAAATCAAACAGAATATTAAAACGAGATGGAGCGTTTGAGAATTTTTAAATTAAGTTTTATCGTCTGCAAAGGATATTGATCAAAACAGTTAGGATGAATCTGTTGAAGAAATACAGTTTTCTTGATTTAGAATTATGAGAAAATATGTAAGCAAACATCTTAGGAAGAAAAAGAGTATATTTACAAAAAATGAAATGTCTGTGTCATATTATACAACTCAAAACACCAACAGATGCGAATGATTGTTTTTAATGAATATTGAACGTCCAAAATATGAGAAATATGTTGATCTGTTGTCAATAAAGCAGTGTTTCTCAACCTTCTAGTATTCGCGGCCCAATTTTCAATCATAGTTTTCATCGCCCCCCCCTACCCACCGCATACAATGAAATACATACAATAATAATATATTTTGAGTATTTTGGCGCTAAACCTACACTAAAACCTTAATTTTAAACTTTAAAAATTACCAAGAATACCGAAATTTATTAACGTTTTGCAACACCGATCCTCAGCATTGAAAAAACAAGAATCTTATGCTTTTTTATTGCTCTTGCGTCCCGCCATGTCGGGCATTCTCACAGTTTCGTGAGAAGTTTCAATTTTTCTGGAATTTGTCTGGTCAGCAAAAATTTTCATAGGGAGAAGGAGAAAGTTCAATGACGCCAATTTCAATTCCAGACAATCTCATTCGAGTCGATCCTTCTATCGCTATTGAATCTATTCTGAATGTGTAGATTATATATATTTTCATGTAATTGCAATTCACCGTATTAAATATTCACGGCAGCAGACTTATGCAGAATCATGGATAAATTTTTAAGTGGGCGTAAGCGAGCATTAGACGATAGACAAGCATCAACAAGTACACAGATGAGCGTGGTTCCGAAAATAAAATCAAAAAATATTCTCAAGAATACTTAAATTTTGGGTTCACTAGTACTGAAGTAAATGAAGAAGAAAGGTCCCTGTGTATTATTTGCTCAAAAATTTTGGTGCCAGAAAGCATGAAATAATAAACTTAAACGACATTTAGAAGCGCTTCATAATGAGTACGTAAAAAAACCCAGATAATTCTTCGAATTAATATTAAAATCATATGAAAAGCAAAAATCATTGTTTAAAAAACTTTGTCTGTGAATGAAAAAGCTTTAATTGCCTCTTACAAAGTTTCATATAAAATAGCCAGATGTAAAAAGCCTCACACCATTGGTAAAGAGCTTATTTTGCCAGCCGCGATTGATATTGTAGAAATTATGTTTGAAGATAATTTTGCAAAACAAATGCAGTCTATACCTCTTTCAAATGATAATTTTGCCCGTCGAATTGCTGATATAGCTGAAGATGTAGAGTGCCAGCATTTGTCGAAGTTGAGTTACAAATTGTTTTCAATACAACTCGATAACGCAACAAATAGAAATAAAGAGGCTCATTTCATTGCCTATGTTAGATTTTGTGATGATTTGTCAGTAGTAGAAGAATTACTTTTCTGCAAACCAATAGAACTCCAAGCAACAGCACTCGCTTTATTTGCTATCTTAAATGATTTTATGAACGAAGCAAACATAGAATGGAAAAATTGCGTCGGAATATGCACGGATGGTGCTCGTTCTATGTCAGGAAGATTCCAAAGTATTCAAGCACTTGTGAAACAAAAATCGCCACAGGGCATCTGGACACATTGCATGATCCACAGAGAATCTTTGGCTTCCAAAGAAATGAGTCCTGGTTTGAATATTGTGTTAACTACGGTTGTAACCGTAGTAAATTATATAAAAATGAGACCCCTGAAATCAAGAAACTTTTCCGCACTTTGTAAAGACATGGGTGCAGTACATTTATCGTTACTATTTTATTGCGAGGCAAGATGGTTATCACGAGGGAAATTTTTGCAACGTGTTTATGAATTAAGAGAAGAAATCGCCATTTTCCTAGAAGAGGAAAACAGACCGGAAGCTGAAATTTTTCGCGATAGTTTATTTGTATTGAAATTGATCTACATGGTCGACATATTCGAAAAATTAAATAACTTGAATCTTCAATTGCAAGGAGCAAATACACATATATTGGATACGAGTGATAAAAGTTAATGCTTTTTGTAGGAAATTGGAATTGTGGAGCAGAAATTTAAAGCAAGAAAACTTAAAAATGTTTGCAAATTTGAATGATTGTATTAAAACTTACAAGGCTGAAGAACAACATGTAAAAGTTGTTTTTGTAACCATTGAAAATCATTTAGCAATGCTAGCAAAGAATTTTAAAAAGTACTTTCTTGCTGACGACAAATTGATATCAAGTTACAAGTGGGTGAGGGATCCATTTCAAAATACTCCCGAAAGACTCTCAATCGAAGAGGAAGAAACCTTCATAGACTTTACAAAAACGACGAAACCAAAAGACAATTTAGTAATAAATCACTCTTTGAATTTTGGGCAGGAGTGGATGAGTTTTCTGCACTAAAAACAAGGGCATTCCGCATTCTACTACCATTTTCAACATCTTACCTTTGTGAAATTGGATTTTCTGCGGTGGCCTCTTTGAAGACAAAATATAGATCTCAGCTAAATATAGAAAAAGAACTGAGAATGTCTATTTCTAATATTAAACCCTCCTTCGAAAAAATTTGCACTGAAAGACAGGCCCAAGGAAGTCACTAATAATTATTAAATTTGTTTTTAATTTAGTAAGCTGTTTTAATTTAATAAGTTAATTATTAAATATGTCGAAATGTATTTTGTTTTGTGTGTGTTTTATTTTCTTTCAGTCACTTAATCAATTTTTTTAAATAACATTTTCTCTTGGATATGCTCGCGCTCCCCTAGGGGGTGTGCCCCACAGGTTGATAATCACTGCAATAAAGAATTCCCGTATCAATATACAAACAAAAGATAATTCCAATGCTAAGTATTATTTAAAATAGAGAGTTACATTGACCTGCATTATTAAAGAAGACCTTGACATTAAAAGGCTTTCAAGAGAACTTTACCAAAAAACAAATACAGTCAATTAAAGTAAACCAGAAAAATTCAAGTCCAACAACAAAATTAAAAACCCGAAAGAGTTCGAATCTTTACATATCTAAGACCCAACGATCTATGTCAATCCATGTCTCGACATCCAATGTCTGAGTAAAAAGCACGCCTTCTGCCAGTTTAATAATAAAATTCCTTAGAAATTTAAATTGAAACTCTAATTATTATCTAAAAAGTGAAATATATTAAATAAGCTTAAGCAAACTTGACAAATATTATAAAAAATTAAAAATTAGACAGAATATTTAAAAACAATGTATAATGTTGATACCTTTTGTTCTCCGGTTAAATGTATCATTTAATGAATTATTTAATGACAAGATTTTGTAAATTATAAAGTTAATAATTTATATTTTGATTTTACTGACTTTTTGACATTTGACCTTTTATTATTATCTTGGAAAAAATCTGAATTTGGCAAAACTAACAACATTTATCGCTCATATTATCATTTAATCAAAAATATTTGGATTCACATGGGTCGATATATATTTACTTTTTACGTCCATGCAATGACAAATTTCTACCATGTATAAAAAATTTAAAGTAACCATAATTTTTTTTTATGTAACATGTTAGTCACTTAGCAAAATTTGACAAGATTTTAAGTTTTTAAAGAAATTACTAAGAAAATGATTGACTCGTTGTGAATAGATATTTGATAACAATTAGCTCAAGTTCAAACGAATGTATACATTTTAACATAGCACTTGGCTAAAAAAATAAATTTAAACAAAAATGTGAAGGCTCAAAAGAGTGAAGAAACCCTATGAGACAATTGGTATGTAAGGATGTGATTCGTATTTTATTTTACATTTATAATAGTCTAGATTTGAAAATGTAAGATATATTTGATTATATATAATATCAAATTATGTGCTTAATTAATGAACATCAAAGTATAAGTTATTCATATTATGAATTTTATGGAAAAATTTAAATTTATAGATACTCATGTCTTGTAATACTTGAATTTTAAGAATTATTAGCAACAACCTTAAAATTAATTTATGGTTATAACTGTATTCAAGAAATTATGAAATTACTCCTATTAGTTATTTTATTTTCATTAGTACATTCTAATATCATGTTAAGAGGTAAAAATTTTTACTCGATATATATATATATATATATATATATATATATATATATATATATATA
>JAPDSC010041329.1:0-17669 GCA_026290005.1 Latrodectus geometricus
ATGAAAAATTCTTTAATCGTGGACATTTCATGAATTATAATTCGTCTTTATTAAGCAGTTGTGTCAAATGTTTATACCATTGTAATTCTAGATATTAACATTTGATCATGATATATGCAATATTTATTTTAAAATTGCAATTTATCTTAATGAAAAATTTGCATTGGTAAATGATTTTAAACTATCTCTCTCTCTCTCCTATAACGTCCTATACACATTCTGTCATTACGTTTTACATACATTAACATTATTTTCAAACTAACTATGTAAGCTAGTGTCAGTAAATGAATCATGTCACTGTATTTAATGTATTCAGTGATATAACGCTAAAAATAAATTGCATTTGTTAATAGTATATTTCACACTTTACGACGTATCAGGAAACACTTTTCTTTTCGATCACAGGTACGAATATCATTTATACAAAGAAAAGAAGATATACCCTTAATTAATTGGGTAAATAAATAACCATCGTGTATTCACAGTCATTAAGGCTTGTACTAAGAGTAGAGTAAAAAGCAAATAGATGTAACTAGTGAGAAATCGGGACACGTTAAAAGTATTTTAACTTCACCGTTGTAAGTTGAAAATAGCCTATCAATATATTATTCTATTTTTTCAGCTCTCACATCGAAGCGATAAAACTGTCTAAAGTATCGTTTGATTTTATTTATTTTTTTAAATTTTCCCCTAGAAAGTGTAGGGAAAACTAATGGAACAGATTAATGCTGGTTACCCGAAAGTACTTAAATTCTCATTACCGTTTAAATTAGTTTCAACCAGGCACAATTTGTCTGCAGTCTTAATACTCTCCTTTTGCCTGGGCTTGAATAGCTCTACTTGATGGTGATTAGAAGGAATTATGTGAGAGAGCAAAGTATTATCATAATAGAAGCTATAACTAAATTACACTGATTCCTACAATTATTACCTAAAATTACTTAAATACTTGTTGAAATTCGTATCTAATTTGTTCCAATCATAACGGTAGTTATAACATTTTAAGTTTCTCTTACATTTTTATATTTTGCAGTAAAATGAAGATATATGATATTTCAAAAAAATTATTAATTAGATAAACATCTTTAGCATTTTTTACTCGATTTGTAGATGAGATTACTTGCTTATTAGCTTACTAAAGAGAAAAGGGTAATAAAGTAAAGAAAAACAAAAACAAAACAATGTGCACAGTTACCTTGTAATAACTTTATGTGAATTAAAGTAGATTTTCTCATTTTTTTTAACAGCAGAAAAAAATTTATTATAATAACGAAACCACACACACACAAATTAAGTAGCTAAAGTTGCTCATTAATAAAGGAGTGACCAAAAATATTATTTGTATAGAATTTTCTCTGATAGAATTATTTTAACAGTAAAATATTTTTTACTGATGTGTAACACATACTTTTATGAATATTAAGTCTTAGCAGAAGTAAAGAATTTACTCCGCATATTATATACTAATAGAAAATAGACAAGGAACTGAGAAGAACTTACAAAAATGAAAACAAAATCAAGAAAATAAAAATGGAAGCCATTTTTATTTTTTCAACGAATAAAAATGAATAATATTAAGGATTATAAAACTAGTTTAAAAATCTTTCGTAAATAAACTAAGTTTAAAGAATTTTTGTAGTAAAAAAATAAAAAAAAATAAAACATTTTGAAGGATAAATATATTTTTCTTGCATCACTTGTCAACTCTGTCAAGGCTCCCTAATATTTTGTGGTTCCAGATGAAAGAATTGGCAGTTGAATTCAGTATTAAAAGTAAAAATGTTTTTCAAGAAAAATACTTTTGATCTTGCTTTTCCGTTCCGTGTTTCTTTCAATTCTATAAGAAAGGGCAAAATCATTGCAACGTAAGTATTAAGCGTTTTCATATTTCGAAGAAAACAAACCATTAGTCAGCAAAATCATAAACTTGTCAGTTGATGTTTGGAAATGCGATAGTTTGTTTGAAGTAAAACTCTGAAACGTTTATATGATATAGTTTGAAAACATACTTTCTAAAATTTGATAATTTTTGTCGAAATTCACTATCAGACAGATTCAACTTTACGTTAATGTCATTTTAACTCAAACAATTTAGTATACAGTATAAAATTTTAACAAATACTCATATATTTATATTTTTTCGTACTTTTGAATATGACTAAAACTAGGATATTGTTTTTCCAATTCGAATTGAATAATTGACTTTTTACAAAATCTATTGGTACTCATGCAATGAATAACATTTTTGGCAAGTTAGTAGCATCCTATAAGGCTTTGAGCCTACGGATATCTTATATATTGCATTTAAAATTACACTTATTACAGTCAACAAGAATAAATCATAGCATCAAATAAAGTTATAAAAACAAAGATTTAATAATAAAAAATTAATAACAAAATAATCGAATTTGAATATAAATTTGACAAATTGAAAACTATTAAATTTTTCCCCAATTAATAGTAACATTTTGGATTTCTTAATAAACATTTATATATTTATGCACTTTTATATAATAAAATCAAGATCAGACTAAAAAAATGTATTAAAAAGAATACAAATCTTATTTCCGTTAAGGAAAAAGGAATGCAAATTTTTACTCGATTATTAATTAATAAAATTCTCTGTGTGTTTCCAATTAAAGTATATTTAGAAGTGTATAAGAATTTAATAACTTACATAAAGTACATAGAATAAATCATCAGAAAAATTTTGAAATAAGAACCGAAAGGAAATTTTTATGATTTCTAGTTTATGTGTGTGTTGGATAAATTTTAGCAAAATAAAAAAGTAAATGTAAGTTTAATTTTTATGAATTAATTTAAACATATGATATTAAGTAGTTACTTGCTACAAAAAATTCCTTTTAAATATCTTTGAAATATTTATGGATTACTTATATAAAAATATTTTGCAATATATGATCCATTCTGTTTCAAATATTTACCCCGTAATAATTAATGCTGAAAAATTGAAGATTATTTGAAAATATACACTCTCATTAAAGTAAGAGCTAATGAAATGTACACAGTCTGAATTAATTAATCTTAATTAAAATTCATCTATAAAGATTGTAATATTTATTGAGAAAAAGCATCAAAGACACGAAAATACCATTTACTTTAATTCATGAAAAACATTAACTATCATCTTTAGTTTAACTAATCATTAATTTCATTTTTACTTTCAACATTCAAATATGCTAAATGAGAAATACATTAATTTAAATAATATGTATAGAAAACATTTTAGTTTTGTGCGAAAAAAAGTAATTTTCTAATAAGCATTTTAATGAAAATATTTCAAAATCACAAAATTTATTTGCTTTGCATAAGTATTTTCTTGAAATAAAATTATTTTTTACTTTAATTTAAATATCATTCATAAATTTTCTAAAGCAATTTGCAAAATCAAAAATTTAAAATAAATTTTTTCATCGCTATGAAGCAAATTATTTTAATCACAAATTAAAACATTGCAAACAAAATCACAAAGTTTTTAGAGCCTTAAATTTTGATAATGCATTAAAAATTAGGTTAGATTGCATATTACAATTTTAAAATTTCTTTCTCATGTGAGCAATATTTTTTATCTAGCCTATGTCACTTGAGTACTTTTTCCTAACATATCTAAGTAAAAATAGCTTAGTATCAAATAAAGATTTAAAGTAAAAATATTCTTAAATCTATTATTCCATGCACTAATTCCAAACTCATTCTGCTACTTAATTTATAGAATTTAATTTTGATTTAGTAGGACATAGTAAGTCATATATATATATATATATATATATATATATGTATAAATGAAAAAATAAATATATCTCAATTAAAGATTTCAAATCGAATATAATTATAACGACCAATTTTAAGTGAAATATTCGGAAGAGACAGGTGAAATCAGGTTAATAAAAACGTATCTCTTTGATAATATATTTCACCTGTTATTTAAATCAATTGTTTAAAAGAAATTAAATTCATTTTAAATGCTATCTTAAAATAAATGTAGAATCCAATTATTGAAATAATTAACATTCAAATTTATCAGAATTTATATTTTAGTATATTTGCATTTTAAAATGTAATTAAAAAACAATCTTTTCATTTCTGATGCAAGGAGATTTTAAAAATTTTTCCTTGTAAGATATTTAAATAAATATTTCATATATTTTTCAATTTTATATATATATTCAAATAAAATGTTTAAGTTTATTTTCTTGTTCTGAAGTTAAAACTTATGAAAGTGATTTCAAAATTAAATTAAAGTACAATTTGAGAATTTTTTTTATTTCACATCCATGATAAAAGGAACTACTTTGATATATTCCCCCCCCCCCCAAATCGGAAATTTGGCGAGTGTTTTTCTAGCCAAACCAATTACCGGTTTTTGGCGCCTTTTTTTCTTGCCAAGATGGATTCTCGCTAGATACAAATAATTAATACGTAAAAAACTTTAAAAGAAAAAAAAATTAAAAAATGGAACAAAATACAAGAAAATACTAAATTTGGCAACAGCAAAAACCTAAAAGTTGAAAAAACCTAAATTAGCAACACTAAAATTAGAAAAAGTAACCCTAAAAAATCCGTAGGGAGTGCAAGATTTGGTACGGAATTTTTTTTTTTTTTGGGGGGGGGAGGTATATCAAAGTTGTTCCTGATAAAATATTTAAAAATGGGAAGTGCTTATAAAAACTGAATATGATTTAATTAATACATAAATACGAATATAATAATTTATAAATATCTCTAATATCCCACATTGTACATCGAACTTAAATTTTACAATGCACTTTATTTTAGGAAGCAATTTAAATTTGTTCGGAAAAGCAGACGAAATAAATGAGCTGTCTCACGTTAACAATTGCTTAAATTATTTTATGAAATATTTTTTGTTGTAATAGGGTTAAATAAGTTAAAAACAAAAATGTTCAGTTAAGTAATCTAAAATAAAATTTTTTTTAATATATTTGGGAACATAAAATGCATACATATAACTTTTTTACTTATTCTATAAAATTGTCACTTTATAAATCAATTATTAGAATTTAATTATCTAAAAAGCAACTACGTGAGATGACAATACATACTTTAATTTTTTTTTATAAAATTCATTTTATTTTCTACAATCTATGCGCTTTGTTTTATTTGCTAATTATAATTACTATTATAGCTAAGATAGTTAACAGCAGATTAATAGTCTTTATATAGTAAACACAATTAAAACAGTCAAGGTATATGATATTTAAAGCTAATGTATCAGAATAGTAAATTTTATGTAATTAATTTTCATTCGCATGAAATCATTAAGATATTATTAAGAAATTAAATATTGATATTGTGCACGAGGCAAATCTTATTTTTCGAATAAAATGTCATAATTCTCTGTATAGATAGATTACTTGAAATCTTTATGTATACCTTAAAACGGTAAAAAATATTTTGCAAAATAATTTTTGATCAAAATAAATTAATATCTGATTATAAATTTAAAAAAGCACTAATAGCTGAAATTTTAATTTCTAAACTTAATTCAAAATTTATTATATTTGAAGATTTTTAATAAATTCATATTGTCAAAACATTATATAAAATTAGATATTTATTCATTTTGTAACACAGTTCATTAATTTGTCTTAAGTACACTTAGGAGATATTGAGGTCAAGGTGGCCTGGTTCTTTCCTAAAACTGGAAACTAATGGATTTTAAAACTGATGCTGCTGAAGATATTCTATATTCACTGACGATGACAGAGGTGCGGAAAATATTTGGAGTCACCATGTGTTTATTCTAGTGTGACATGGTCTGGAAAGAAGGATGCGACCTCAGACATGGTCATATCGTCCAATAACATTGCTGGAAATCACGAAGCAATTGGCTGTGTGGGGGCATTTAATGAGATGAAATTGTCAGTTGGAAACGTATCATCGAATTTTTTTTGGATATTTTTATTAAAAACTATTGTTTTTTAAAACAAATGAGAAATTCCAAATCACAGTGATTTTTTCAATTCAAAATTTTATACGAGCTTGAGTTCGATACATAAAACGTTACATTTTTCTCTATAATCGGAAGAATATAAATGGGTAATTAAGAATATCTATCTTCAAAAATATTTTTAAAAATGAATTTATAACAAAACTAAATTTTATTAATTATAAAGGCGTTTTGTAATAACGGAAACATTATAAAGAGACAACTTTAATTTATTAGTTAAGTTTCTTAAGTTTCTTTTTGAAATAAAATATATGATAAAAATAATAACAATAAACTCCGACATTTTTTAATTGCTGTTGCATTTTTCAGTTAGATTGCATAAGTCAGATTTTTTTTTGGTAATTAATTTATTAAATTGATATTGGAAACTGTATGTGTCATAATAACGATCTTAAAAAGAAATCACGATATTCAAACTTATTTTAAATAATAAAACTACAAAAAATAGGCCCACACACACAACGACTATAGTGCTTTGCACTATTAGCAGTCGAAAACTGCCCTTTGATTTATAACTCAAAATAAGAAGTTAAGTAAACTGAAATTCTTTTATATATTGCTTAAGCAAAATTTTATTTATTAAAATTGTATATCTAACAAATACATTTCTGTTCAAGAAAAATTTAATTACAATAATAAATGCAAAGACACATCAGAAAATACATTCAAAAATATCATTGATACTAGACTTAATTTTGTTGAATGTTGGTACAAATGTCTAACAAATACATTTCTAGTCAAGAAAAATTGAATTACTATAATAAATGTAAAGATACATCCGTATATACAGTTGTTTTACTTTATTTATACATTGGCTTGTATATTTATATATAGCACATTTTCTGTTGTCTAGATAAAATTATAACATTTACAAAATTAATTGATTGTATTCTAAATTAGATTGCTTCATTAATTGTTGTAAAATAAAAAAAATTGTCTTTGAAATTGATGTTGTAAAATTAATGTTATCTGCTTTTCACTTTTAACGTTTTAAATAATTTCACTATTTATGTGTATAAAATAATTTTTATTTTGCGGGAACAATTACAAATCCTGTGGTTTGAAAAAGAATATTAAATATTGTAAATAAACATGTGTTGCAATTTTTTTCATCATAATAATTGTTTCTTATAATTAAAATGAAAAAAAAATGTTAATCTTATTGTTATTTCAAAAGCTAAACAAGATAATATTACATAAATGATATTCTAAACTCATATCATTCTAACAACACACAAACACATGCATAAAACTTATTTATTAACATTTAAGGAATCTAATAACGATGCAACATCAATAATTTAAATAGCATTATGTATAAATAAGATTACATACTATATTAGATCCAATTTTTAAGCTAAAATAAAATTTAAAATTCATTTCTTTGTTTCATAAAAATATTTTTTTTTAATTAGATGTAACTTTCACATTATGTCTCCTTTTCGACAATGGTTATTTAGTCATAAATATTGAATTATTTTTATAAATGATTGTAATTAATAAAAAAGCAAAGTTTTAAGTAAAGTTCTAAATACAGCTGAAATTAAAAGTAGCTTTCTACACACTAGCAGTTACATAGTTTATTTCATTGCACGAAACACAAGGAACTCTAAATGTTAAGTCAAAATATGAATATCTTTTCAATTTACATCTGTTTTCCTCTCATAGTGTAGCAAACAAAACAGAACTTTCTGAAATGGTTTTATGCCACTGGCATAAAACAACGACTCATGAAAATAGGAAGTAAACTTATTGAGTGCCTACTAAAGTTCTTATTTGTTCCACTTTTCCTTCCCGATGAGCTGAATTTAAGAAAAAAATGTGGGAAGAATAATAATAGAGAAGAACTAAGTGCGGCACGAATGTTCTTTTTATACATACATGTATGCGCTTTTCTGTATATTTTCTTCTTTCTATAATTCCTTTCATATATTTTGTTTTCCTACAGGACTTCAAAACTACTATCTCGGTAGACAATGCAATTCTAAAGTTAGGAGTAAAAAAAGTCCAGGCGTGCTATCTTTTTCTCTTTTTACCCATCGCCCATTTCCCCTTACCATTCTTTTTTCCCCTTGAATTGGACTTTTTTACTCTGGCTAACAGTGATTGCAAGACGTGATAGGGATGAAATGCTCAAAAATTCCTCTCTGCGCTTCCTTTTTCCCTGCTTCTGCTGTTTTCACTCTTTTTGATAGGGTGCACCTCCAAATCTTCCACTCCCTACATGGGGGAATCTTCTATATATTCTTTCGGTTATTTTTGATTTATTTAATATTTCGTCAAGGATGCTGCTGTTTTTTATTATTATTTTCAGCACGATAATACCACGTATAATCATTTTTCAAAGCTTTTCTTTTTTTAAAATATAAAAATATTCGAAAATACTTTTTGTATATTAATAAAAGATCCCAAATGCATTGTTTGCTCTTTAGTATGTCTTAGTTTTACTACAGAAAAAAATAATCTTAGAAATGTGAACAGTTTTTTAAAGACCATTTCGTAAATTTTACTTTGGATTATATAAGACATACCATTGTAATGTTTCTGAAAAGTTTGAATTTAAAAATATTTTTTCACAAATATAAGAGAAAAATAGGAAACAATATTATTTTACAAACATTTCTCTAACTTATATAACATATTACATTTATAGGCAGCTATTTCAATATTTTTCAATTGATATTTATTGTCATTTATCGTTTATATTGTGAGAAATATTTTAGTTAAATATAATATTAGTTAAAAGGAATTTCAGGAAATTTACTAGTTGAGAAATTTATTTCATCAAACATTTCAATGAAGTCCACTTTTCTGCAAAGCTTTCATTAATAAAAGATGATTCGAAATTTACTGTATTCCAAATGCAAAAGTTACTGTGTTTATAGTGTCCCAATAGATAAACAGCAGATTATAAATTTTAAAAATATAACAGTTCATTTCTTTTCACCAAATAGATATATTTTTCTTCGACTGCTAATACGGTAATCTCAGGTTACTATTGAGAAAGTTTATCATTGACACATAGAACTATTAAATAACCAAAATGCACCAATGAAAGATAGTTCAACGAATGAAAGTATAACTTGTGTAAACTTAAAGATATTTCGATTTAACTCGAGTTTCTCATCCAACATTCATTAATGCTACAGTACTTGCCCCTTAAAAGAATAATGTATTATTACTAGACTAACATTTACAGACTGAACACGAAAAGTACTTTTTCAGACTTTTGCATAATCTGTAATATCTACATGTCTCTTGGCTATCAATATGGAATACATCCGATGAGATTTTTTTTCATTAAATTTGCAGATCAGATATTAATTTCAATAGATAAATAGAAAATGTGACAGTAGATAAAAATAAAGGTGTCCTTCTTACAATCTGACAATGTGGAAATTGATTTTATGCTGCAAATTTCGGTTTACATGAATCTCATCAGTAAATATGTGCTCACAAGTTATTGAACATGGAGAAGATATCTTCGTAGACGTGTATAAAAATATATTGATATTTCTTTAAAATAATGACATATTTTAAAAACCAGCTAGTTTCCTGACGGCGTTAAGGTTATAAATGCTGACAGAGATTAAATTATCTTTAAAATATTTGCACAGTATGTAACACAATGAAATTCATTTAAGCTATTCAAAATACTGAATTCTTTATAATTACAATTTCTTTTTAAAATACCGATATATTTATTTCATATTGAGTAAATGAATTTATATATTCTATTTTTTAGCAAGTACAATATCATATTCCTTAATTTCTGGATGATTGAACAATAAGTACTCTTGAATATTATACATTTTCTACTGTTTGGTTTGAAAAATAAATTATTATTTAATAATTAAGATTCAATAAAATGTTTAAGGAATTAAATATATTACTATTCCAACTGTTTGCTGTTACACTTGAAGTAATTGAGCCATACTTGAAGGAAATCTGCATTTGTTTATTTTGATGCATTTCCATTATAAAATTTAAGACAGATGGTTAAAGATGCAGTATTAAACAAATGCAGTGATTTCAAATTGAAGAATTCCATTTTATTCTGCTGAAAAAGAATATTAAACTCAGACTTCCATTCACTAATGGGAGGAACGCGACCTTTGAAGCGAAAGGTATCTTTTAATAAGCGAAAACATTCTTAGGAAGAAAAATAAACCTAAGCAAATAAAAAAAAATATTCGAGGTTACAACTTCCAGAAACTATCGCAGCAGACCTCCAAAACTGTTGATTAGATAGTTGTAGCTGGAGCGTGACTCCTGCCAGATCTTTGAAGAGCTTGTAATGAAGTTCTTCTTCAATATATACTCTTTTTCCCCTTCCGCTACTTCACTACTTTTTTTTTTTTTTTTTTTTTTTTTTTTTTTTTTTTGGAAAAAAAACTAAATATCAGTAAGAGATTGATTACACTTCCCCAACTACTTTGTACACATGAAGAACGTGTGTAAGAATCCAGCAATTTTTCGCTTAAAGTATAATATTTTTTTAGAATGCAGCGATTTTTTTTCGACATGCATTGTTTACTTTGGAAATATTTTGTACTTGAAATAGAAGGAATCTTACAGGAATTATATCATAGTGATTTCAAAACGTATAATGCTTATAGCTACAGTATTTTATTGATTTATTCTTTAATACGTTTATCTGTAATTTTAAAATACATATTAAATATTGCATTAATCTTGATTTTTATAAAACTAAAAATAGGAATTATAAATAGGTAAATAAAAACACACTGATACGATGGAGGTTGAATTTAAATTTTGAAAGACATATATTTAAATGTTTTCATTTAATACTCTTAGATTTTTGATGGCAGGTAAATTTGCCAAGCAAATATATTAGCAACTTTTATTATAAATATGCAAAAATAAAAGTCACTTCTTATGAAATGCTTTAATATTTATCTAATAATAATTTTAAATTAAAAAATAATTGATTAAATAGAACACACTGATACAAAGTTTTTTAAGTTATGCATTGACTAAAAATTTTTCACTAATATTTATTAAAGCAGTTATATCATTAATGCGAAATGCAAAATATTTGCATAACATAAGGATAATAAAGCGTTCCATATTGCCCTTTTTCACTGCCATAACTGAAATATATACGTTTATTATCATTTTCGTGAGTATCCGTATAGGGAAAATTAGGTAACAATATTTAATAAAATGCAAATACTTTATCTGCGCATGTAAAAATTACAAATATATTATATTTTGAAGTACGTATAACATCATTTAGTGTTGATGAAAATAATAATTTTCTTACATAAATTCAACGAAATAAACACATTCATAAAACTATTTAATTCTTTTTAATTTGCATAACTTGTTTACCATTTATATTTATTTCACAAAATTTTATTTTATTGAGTATAACCATTTAATTTTCACAACATATTACTGGATGCATATCATATGTTTGATTTACGGAATTAAATTAAAATTAAAGTAGATGATGTAATGATTTTACAATCCATTTTTAAGGACATAAAATGCACTATATAAAAATTATATAGTACTTCACATAAAAATGTTTAAAAGATGTAAATTGTGCTATTGATATTGTAAATATCTAAAATAAATTCATTGTGAAATTACAATCCTGTGATTTTTATTTGCTACAGTTAAATATCTCTCACAAGTAAATTTACTAGAAATTGTGTTTATTCAAATGGTGCTATCGATGTAAAAGAAAGTTTGCAGTGTTTAGTAATATGCTAAAGCTTAATTTTTTAGTATCAGACAGAAACATTTTCACATGGAGTAATGTCAGATTAATCCTTTCAGCACAGATTAATCCTTTTCACACAGATTAATCCTTTTCACACAGATGAATCCTTTCAGCATCATACGACTGAATGGTAATTAAAGTTTGTGGAAACAGACTGACTAAGTAAAAACAAGCCTAGAGAAAAGGGGGCAAAAATTATAGTGATTGAAAACGTGTAGAAATTTCATCGCATATAATTTTAATCACCATGAAAATTTTCAACCTGATATGGCTCATACAACAACTGAAATTTGTTATAGGAATATCTGTATTTCCGATTATTGAACTTTCAGATTGAGGGAGGAAATTAAAATGAATCGCTGTATACAGCTTGATAATCGTTCGGTATAATTCTCTGAGATTTTGCAGGATGAGTTGAAGCTAGAGGGTTTTATGAACAGATTAACTTTATAAATGAAGTCATTTCATCCATAAACAATTTGGGCAACAATCATCGTCATAATTTACTATTTTAGAACACGGTAAATGTATACCGTGTGATTGAACATCAGCTTTTTGTGTGTTATTTCCAACAGCAATTATGTGTTTGGTACTTTTTATTTCTGAAAAACTCAATCAAGAGGGGCATTTAAAATTATTTGTTAACATAGTGGTTGCTCTTTAAATTAAAAGTATAAATTTTTAGCGTCAAGTTGCAGCCAAACGGTATCCTGTAATATTAACAATAATCATACGTCATTGTAACGGACTAACTAATGATAGAGCTTATTATCCTTGAAGTGACAGATGATATACATTTGCCTTATGAGCCACCAAAGTCTTGAAATCTATCCACTTGCATTTTTTTCTGTGAGGATTTGCTAAAGAACTTCGTGATTTCACTTCTGCAGGCTTTACAGCAATAGAAATAGATGATATCTGAATTGTTAGAACCATTAACAAAGAAAATTGAAACATAAGTGTACTAAAAACTGAATTAACACTGGCTAATAGCTAGAAGAGTTATGTGAAACAACTACAGAAGCTTGATGAACATAATTTCAAAGTATAATTGAAGCATCAGAATATAATTACAGAAACCAAAAGTATTATTTCTCTCAGCTACATTTACTGGTATCTTTCCACATAGTGCCAGTTTTTAAGCTGTTTTCCTTTACTTCATAACATGCACTACTGTTTAGGATAAATGCAAAGTAAGAATGTGTTGCCCGAATAACTTAATACTGAATATGCGATTTAGCTACGATATGGAAAATTAATTCATAAAAAATTAGTAATTGAGGCAAATTGGATCAGGATAAAGACAATGTTGAAATACGACACGCAGATAAAAATAATCATTGTAAATATGATTGTGGAAAATTAAGCTCTTGTATTAAGAAAACATATGTATTCCATGTCACAAATCGAATGTTCTATATGAGCACTTAATCTAATTTTAGAGTAGGGGGAGTGTGAAATTTAGAAAAATGATTTTTTCTCGAAAATGTTTGTTTTTAAGTGAAATTTTCATAGTTATTTGGTGCTATTCATTTATCATGAGAGCGGAAGCCTGGAAAATTCTCATGCATTCCCGCTAAAAGATATGGTCACAATATAGAAATGAAATATAAATCTTCTGTAGGTTAATAATGACTTGTAATCAGCTTGCATGTTTTCTCAGATCAGTTTGATCCTAATCCTGATCATGTGTACAGAAAATGATTATTGGGTGACAAAACAAACCAATCTAAACTCACACCTGACCTGCAATGACATTTAATGGAGAATATTATTTGTCATTCAACATCAACTTTTATTATTGTGTTCCTTGAATGAACAGAGTATTATTCGAATTTCTTCCTGGTATAAGCTTGTATTGATGACTATGCTGGGAATAAAATATATTTTAAAAAAACAAGCGATGTGTAGTATTTAAAGTCGAAAGAATATTCATATCCTTTTCCGCCCTACTTTATTTACATAGATAATATTATTAATAAGATCCCGATGAAAGTGATCTTATGAATCAGTATAGAGTGACACACAATTATTCCTGTACCTCTTTATGTTGCCGCGGTGAAAAGTACACAAACAATAATAGGAAAAGAGAAGTCACAGAGAAGTGTTTCCTCAAATTTTCACAATAATGTATTAGGAGAATGAATGCATCCACAATTCTAAATTGTTAGACTTTATTTCTATGCATTATTTATGTAACTATTTTAATGCATTTGTTTAATAATCTTAACTGATTATGAAAGATATCATACACTTGTTTTTTTTTTATATTTTATAGGAATTAAAAATTTATAAAAAGTATACACATATGATTTAAATGTTTCGAATATTTAGATTGTTATTGATTTATGTCAATTTTTTTAATTCTAAATTTCGTGTTCTTGATGATATTGCTTCCAGTTTTTATACAAATGTTTATTGTTAAAGACAATAGATATATTAAATTACTAAATTTTGTATGACAGGAAAAATGCTTGTACTTCTTATTTTTATTTTATAAATTATTAAAATATAAAGTACTAAAATTATAATTTCTAAACAAATTTGAAGTTGTTTCCGCCAGAGCATATTTAGTGCATATAAGTGCTGGTATATGGAACACAGTATTCGCAAAAAAACATATACCTTATTATGGCAAAATATATTATTGATATACAACACGTGAAATCGAGCAAAATACTACAAAAATAAGAATCAATTTATTCTTGAAATATTCATTCATGAATAGTTTTATTCTTGTAGTATATATCAAAGAAAAATATTACACCTAATATATAAAAAACTAGGAATTTTTTCAGTTTAAAAAGCTATAATTATGCCTAAAAATTGTTTTATTTCAAAATATAATCTGATTTGATAAACGTTAACAAATGGATTAATATTAGGGCAAAATTCAGATGTTTTAGCGCAAAAATGTAAGATTATTTTGAGATGTAAAAAATTAAAATCTAAATTGACCACTTTGCTTGAAATTTGCATTGCAAAATCCTATAAAAACATAATAAAGTTTGAATGTTATCGAAATTTAAAATAATTTATTGGTATTTATCTTATCAAAAATATTGCATAAATTATAATCATAAACAATAAATTATAAAATAAAACATAATTTTCTATTTAATGGTAGCGACAGAATATAAAGGGATATAAATACAATTGTTCAAGTATTCATATTAATTGAATTCTGAATTCAAAATAAATGCTTTTTGAATTTTTTGAAGCTCAACTATCACATACATTCATTGTCATTCCTCAGCTCATAACTGTGTAAACATAAACAAGAATTTCATCTGCTTGCAAACCTTGCTTATATATTTTTATAAATGAGGCACTTCTTTAAATTATTTTGGTCTCAAATTATCAATTATTGTATTTTATATTAATTACAAGACTAATTTATTATTTTATTGTATTAATACGTAAATATCTTTTCTTTTAAAATCTGCTTATTTTTTTAATCTTGCATAAACGATTCATGGAAATTTACCACTTATAAAAGTTTATTTAGATTTTGGAGTCCATTTTGAATAATGTTCGAGAGAGTCACTAACTTTGTAGAGCTTTACGCTTTTTTAAATCTATTGCAAAAAGAGTGACAACATGAGAGATACGAACATGAAACAACTTTAAATGAACTCATGAATGAAAAATTGTTTTGCTTGTAAGAAAATATTAAGTATTTAGAAGACATTATAAACATAAAAAATAGTAATTTAAAGTTTATTTTAATAAATATATATAACTACAGCACAGGATAACTTTATCCACTTATTACATGAACTGACAGCACACAATTCATTCAGCTTTCATTATCATCAAAAGAAACTTTAGTAAATTGTGTAAAACAATTTTAAAAACTGTAAAAAAGAACGGATTTAGTCTTTAAGTTTTTTAAGCTAATTAAAATCTATGATTACAATTTGCTTTGTTGAGTTTAAAAATATTTATTCTGTTTTCAAAAATCCGGATATATGTATGATTAAAATTATTATTCAGATGGAAAATGAAAAGTACTCATGCTGTTTCTACAGTTCTGCAAATAAAGAAATGTGGTAGGAAAAGTAATGAAAATATTAAATGTGTGTGTGTGGGTTTCAGAATTCTCACCATTCTTAATCTAATTCTAAACCTGAATATACAGGACAGGTTCCTGACTTACTGTTCAGTACCCTGCACTGAATCAAGATGCTTACAGTGCGACAAAAAATCTACTTAAACAGCTGCAGTTAAATTAATAATAAAGTGAGCACAAAACAGCAAATTAACCTAAACTTTTACTAATTATTAATGAGAATTTTATTTATATTGAATTTCAATTAAACATCCCCAAGTTTTAAAGTGTAATGCTGTACCATTCTAAATATTTAGTAAATTTTTCATCAATGCGTAATTTTTACTTAAATTTACTAGTTATCTATTGTTCTCAATCTTATATAGAATTCCTTTACAATTTTATTGTGTGACCCATCGCTTATAGGAAAATGATTTGCAATGTATCATAATTATATCAATTATCAAGCACTACAGAGAATTCAGGTTCCACATTCACCTTCCTAATAATTTGCTTATCATACAGCTCTTCCAATCACTACTGTTCGCCCAACGATTGACGCAACGCCCTTTAACACACTCTCTTTCATCATGGACGGATTTCATAATGAACTTACATGCGGCTTTTCATATCTTCCTTTCAAATTATGCTAAGTTGATTTGTTACAAAATCCCAAAACATTCAGTTGTCGCAGAACGAGCATATTTACTCAGCCACGTTGAGAGGCGGTCAGCAGGCAGGCGGTCATTACTGTTTCCATGCAAATTACATTGAAATAGCAATGGGGCATGTCAGCGGGGAAGTAACTTAGCAGCTTGCGTGTATTAACGACTGTATCGTGTAATCTTAAATACAATGTTCTAAACAGTTGAAAGGACCTTTTGAGTTATGAAGTCAGGATAACGAACTTTGAACAATGCATAAGCGTATTGCTTAGATAATAATCATATCGAAATATATTTAAATTTACAAAAAAATTCAATTAAATATTTAGCTAATTTAATTATCAATAAAAGAAAATTAATATTAAAGAAAAACAAAATGCATTTTGGTATAGATAAAATAATTGAATGTGATCACAATATGAAAATTGTTCGAAAAATTCATATACAGACGTTTTCTCTGCAATATCACTCGATTGTAGCAAGATGAAACTCATGTTTAATTAATTTTGTTTGATGAATTAATAAGATATAAGATTCAATGCATTAGATTAATTAAAAGTACACAAGTACATTTCATGCAAAACCCCCTTTTCAGCTGTTGAATAATTTTTTCAATAATATAGTATCGAAAATATCTTCAATTTTGAAAATTACTGGAAAATAAATTTATTATTTTACAAAAATTCGGCATAAAGTATGTAAAAATGTGATTAAAAATGCAACGAGAATGAATTAATAAAAAATATCAATTTGTGAGAAGTGTTTTTATAAAATAATTAATGTGGAATCACATGGGACAATTATTTGTTGTGTGATGTGAGAAAAAAATAAAGTATTCTATAACCTATTTTACTGTAATATGCCTCGCAAAGTCATTTTTACAGAGTCGAGTTGAGTTTGTTTTTGCTGTTCTTAAGTAATATTCTTTGTCAAAAAAATGTTCATAAAATTATCCGAAGGATATTAGTGAGCCTGATTATTTATAACTATTTAAAATCACTTAACAGAAAATTATTCTTTTTTTGTAAATTTTATTTTGCTTTTGATTTTCACGAATGTAAAATTTATAAAATTCATTGGAATAATGTGGCAATTAAGATATTAATTTAGTAGTAGTTATAGTAACATTATTAATTATATAATATTAATAGGTAGTTAAATATTAATTTAGCATATATATATATATATATATATATATATATATATATA
>JAPDSC010041329.1:17769-39201 GCA_026290005.1 Latrodectus geometricus
TATATATATATCACAAAATTCTGATATTAGTAGGCATAGAAACATAAAATATTCTAAATTTTTTTAACACGAAACTAAACATTTTTGTTTTTTAATCTGCGGCCCTTTTACAGCAAACAACAGTGACAAAACCAGAATCTACAGCTTACAATGGTTAACGAACCACAGTGGTTACTCCTTCACAAATTGGCGGGGGGGGGACTGTATCCATGAGCTGTATAATAGCAAGCAAAAAATCTAATCATAACAATTCTGTTCCGAAAATATGAGTATTTTGTTGCAATATGTAAATATTTAACTTCACGTTTAAATAATTATTATACATTATATCAACAGGGAATTATAATACATAAAATTAATTTAATTCATATAATTAAATTTTAAAAAATTTGTAAGTTTTACAAAGAAAAAAAAACTATATTAGTATTTTATAACAAGTCATATTGAAATAAATACATTTAAAAAAAAATCTCAAGATATTTTTGCAATTAGTAAACAAAGTAATTAAGTGTAAATCCTGAATAATTAAAGTGAAGCCGTTTCGTTCATTAGAGTAGCGTTCAATAAGTTAGTGAGATCGAAGCGTATCACTTTTAATTAAAATATCAGGAAGCATAGAATTAATTCCCCTCATAAATATTTTAAAGCTTGATGATATATATTCTTCTCGCTTGTAATTTGGAGCAAATTGAAAGTGGAAATTACAGATGTGTGCAATTAGATTAAAATTACTTTCAGGTGTAAACTGGGTGAAGCGACGCAGCATTCAGTATTGAATTTCACTTCAATTCTTCTGGGAAATCACATGAAAATTTCATCCACAGGAATTTAATTAATTTAAAATTCAACGAAACATTTTATAAAAGAAAAAAAAATAAGTGATTATGCATGAGTGCAAGAATTTTGTTTGTATAATTAAAAAATAATAAGTGATTAATTTAAACATTTTGCTTAAAAATTATTTGAATAATCAGTGTAAGATTATTCATTGTTAAAAATTTTCAATTTAAAATTTAATTTATCTTAAGAGCAAATATTTTTATAATCTTATTAGATTTACATATCATATTTCATTATAGAGTTTTTTCCTAGAGTAACACCATGTGCAAGGAAAATATGTATTCAAGAATTAATATCATTTTTTTAATCTAATTTTCATAAGTGGTAGCTAAAGCCATAAGCGTATATTTCTGATGGCATACAGCAATTTTCTATTTATTAGAGACAGTTTTAATAAATGAATACTTTATCAAAATAAAAAATATATTATTTAATTAATAATTTTCATAAACTGTGGAAAATATTATAAAGACTGAGTGAACTCTAAATAATTTTTAAAAATTCAATCTTAAATCTAACATAGAACATTTTCAATGTTTTATTTAGATTTTTGCTCAATTATGTTTAATTAGTAATTACAATTGTAAATAATTAGTAATTCCAATTTGAAGAAAATAAGTATAAATTAAACAATTTATTACAGAATTAATATTTCTTGAATACAGAAAAGTTGTGAAGAAAAAAAATACAAATTTATTCTATTGCTTTTCTGCAAAATATACTTTTGCGTATATGAGAAGGTGATTATAGACATACATTTCATCACGATTTAAATAACGGTGCTTACCAATACCATGTATGTGCTTATTAGTATATGTTCCTCAGTTAAGAACTAAATAATTGTACAAATAAACTTCTAAAATATAATATCTTCAGAATCTATAATGAAGAAAGGAATATGTTAGTTCATTCAACAGGGTATGCATGCAAATACACACACTACACAGACATAGATTTTCTGTAAAAACAGATAATGATCTATAACAGGGGAGGCCAAGAAGTCGACCGCGGTCGACTGGTAGACCGCGAATACATTTTAGGGAGTCCACGTGACCATCCTGATAATGACTTCAGATATTAACAATTTAATTTATGACTTATGACATAGAATCACTGAATTATTTAAAATAAAAATTTACTTCAGTCTACGCTTTAAAACCCAAAACAAACTGTGCCAAGATTTATTCTTTAAAGTTCTTTGATTTAAGATTTACGATTCAAAACATAAAACCGAAATGATGAGCGCGATTAAAACATTAAAAAAAACTATAGAAAGCTATGCATCTCAATTAAGAAAATATATGAATTGAGTAATTTCAAAAACATGGAGGAAGAGTGCATCCATAATACAAACCGAGACTTCGAAGATTTCGATTAATACTTACTTGTTTTGTTTGAAGAATTTGAAAGAATATTCTTTGACTTAATTATGTTGAAAGAAATACTCAATTTATGAAATTTCCCCCCCCCCCCCATTTAATGAAAATGTCATCATTGATGGAATATCCGAAAGAAATAGGACATTTAATAAATATTACATCAGTCATGGTCGAGGAAGAATTTATTAAATTAAGATGAGATATTTTTCTTAAATCCAGAGCATATTTAGCCTTACTGATTTTTGGAAAATAATTTCTTAGGAAACATTTTCAAATATTTACAAATTGATTTTGTATTCGAAACCATACCATAAGATCGAGGTATCTTTGCGAATCTGCTTTTTCAACCATGAGCAAAAAACAAACATTGGTCGCATTTAACAGATACACATTTAATTTCGTGTTTATGCATTCCAATAAGCTCGTACCAGCCATAATATGATAAACTTGTTGCAGATATACAGTGCCAAATTTCAACTAAACGGAATTAATAGGATGGTCAGTTTTAGATACATGAATATTTTGATTATTTTCGGGAGTAAATTTTTATTTTGTAAATAATAATATTAAGTTTTTTTTAGAAAAATTACATATTTTCTTGTTATTAAAAATAAATATATACCTTAATTAAGCTCTGCCATTGGTAGATCGCCTTCGATTTTTTAAATGTGGAGTAGACCCCGGATTTCAAAAGTTTGTCCACCCCTGATCTATAACGTCCAAAGCTCTTCCGCTGCTGCAACGTGGATGTGAAGAGAAATGTGTCAGCTCGGGTGTTGATCTCGTAACTTGACCGTAGTTCCGTATACACTTATTGATCTGTATGCCCAACTCATCAACCTTTAGTATATTCTACCTGCACCTTTATGTATCTACATGAAAATAAAGAAATCTGATTAAATATGATGTCTTGTAATCATTTTCATGCTATTCCCAAACCAAATAAGGTTAGCAATTACATATGTACGTACTATAATGTATAATTCAAGTGGTTCCATTGTAAAACTCTTATTTAGAAAATTTCCATGTTTGGATTATTTTATTGTAATTATTTTGTATTTGCTTGAAAAAGAAATTACTTAGAAATACTTTAAAAATATTAAAAATTGTATTAGTTACTTAAAATATAAATTTAGTATCCCAGTGATGTTAAACCAAGTTTCATTATTTTATTTTCCAGTGTGTCTCATCTCTTTTGATTAAAAACTGTCAACTTCTTAAAGTACAATTAAATTACAGGAATAAGCAAATAAATTTATTCATTAAAAGTCCTAAATTGAATAGGTGTTTACTTTTATTTTTATAAACAAGTAACAAAGAAATCAAACATGTTTATTCACTTTGAAACAGTAAAAAATCTTTGCGATCAAGAAGAATTTAATTAAATTTTGTAATCAAATGTGTATTAACTTAAATTTCCATATATAGTTTTTCACCTTGCTTTTATTTACAAATCAAGAGTTAATTTGATGTGCAATGTCAACCAAAATCAATGGGTAATTAATAATATGTTTAACAAAAATGAAACATATATTAATTTTGTTTGTGTTCAAAATTATCTAAAATAATTTATTTTTCTGTAAACAATGCTTTGAAAAAAAAATATAAATTAAATGAAAATCTTTGTTTCGCGAAACAAGTTTCATCAGAGACAATTCAATTTTATTGCTGTTCCTTAATGTTAAGTAAGTCCATTAATGTTCAAAGAAAAATATAAAAAAAATATTTATATGAAAAAAGAGTTTTAATTACTCAAAGGGGCTTATTCGTATTGAATTTTATAATGTATTTTAACAAACTATCTCATAATCTTTATTATTTTAGAAAAATCTATTTAAAGTTACCTTTTCCCAATCAGTAAATAAATATAAAAGTTAAAAATGTTATTGCATAACGTGACAGTATCATCTCAATTCGATAAACAATAATAAATGTGGGTTAAATTGCGGTTCAGGTCCCTTTCTTCGCCAACTCACGAATTTGAAGCTCTTTTTCGAGCATGCTCATTGATAACTCTTTTGTTGTAGCTTTTTCATTGGTCGCTTATTTAGCGACTCAAAGTTTCCCTTTGAAATAAAGGTAGAATTTTTGCCATGTCATCGGCGTTTTTGAAAACGCGCCAATAAAGGAACCTAAAGCACATTTTCACCTAAATGTGCATGAAATAAATATTGCAATTTTAAGTATTCTAAATAAAAGAAATATAGGCATGGTCAGGAATATTTTAATTATGTTTAAGTGTTTACCTTTGATTTTAGGAGTAATTACGCATATTTGAAGAGAACCAAATAATATTCTTTCTACAATGGAATGTTTAATTGTTAGTATACCTTGCCAAAAATACATTAACTAGATTAAAGTGTGCGAAATTTACCTCAATCTTGAGTGATCTTGTTTTTTTGATTTCAATCTTATTATTTACGAAAACACCTTGGCCGTATGAACTGAGGATCTTAAATTAAGCTCAGTTCAAAAGTTTAGCCAACTTAAACCAGCAAACCTTTTTTGTATTTGCACCATATAAGAGTAATAAATTTATCAAAAATTTATATTTTAAAAATACGAGGATCTGATTCATTTAGCAAAAACGATTAAACTTAATTTTGTAAACTGAACTACTTCGAATCTTCGCAGCCCCGTAAAGCATTAAAGTTCAATATTGTAAGAACTAGTCAGATACATTTTTATGTAATTTTTTTATTAAAATGAGAAACAATTTAGTTTCAAGCATTGTGACATTGACATATTTTTTGTGCAGGACACATAACTCCTTTATTTTTTTTCCAACAAAATATGGAGCATTTGCATAATTGATTTCCCTCATCAAAGAATATGATCCAATAAGTAGATTATAAATGCAAAACATAATGACTTGCAGCAATGTGTGTATGATTTTATTTCATATTTGAATAATAATTTAACATGCATAATAATAATGCAATATTATAGAATTTCAAATGAAAATTCATGATGAATTTTACACATTAAATATTAAAACTTAATCAAATTTGTAATATTTTTGTTATTAAGGCTATTTATCACTTTATTTACTTCACTACTGAATTTAAAATAAAGATTGTTAAAAGTACATTTTATTTAGATAATTTAGTTTTTAAGAAATGGCTTGTTGTTACAAGCACATGAGTATTTTTCAATGAAATTATTATTTTTTTGCAATGTGTGACCTATATTTTAATTATGTTTTTAAAATAATACAAAACATGAAAAATATATTCATCTTTTATCAATTAAAGAAATGAATATTTCTTTCATAAATTTTAATCATTATATTTTCAATAATGGATGAAATTTTTTGCTTTCAAAAATATATAATTAAATAAAAAATAGATTTAAAAATCATTATTTGCTTAAAATTTTTTAAAATGATAAGTAGTTATGCTTACTTTCATTACCTGCTGTCTTCATATATCCATTTAACAACGAGACAAAATCACCATATTTATAAATGTATTCAGTTCCTACGCAATATCAGGAAAAGTAAATATCAGCCAAATAGCAGATATAATATTAAGCTGAAAAGTAAGACGAAATAACGAAATTTTCAAACCTGAAAATTTTGTTGTTTAATATTGTTTTATTACCTGCATAGTTAATAGAGTACTTATTTAAATTTTAAATATTTCCAAATTTTGTGAAAGAAAATGAAATAAACGCGAGTAATAAGCATTTCAATCGATAAAAATTTGCGGTTATTTAGTTAGTTTTAAAAAAAGAGAGACTTTGAATTATTTTATTTTTGAAACAGTATTTTATTTTGATAAAATTTCTTATATTTTGAATTTCAAGTCTAGCAAAGGTCTATCTTTTTTAATTCTTTAATTTTATTTAGACTGGCTTGTTTTCTGACTTCTAATTTAAGCATGTAGATTCTTCACTTTTTCTATATAAACTCGAAATCACTATCATTTATATTAAAAGAACTTACACTGAATTTCTATTATAAATTGCAATTAATAATTAAACTAACATTTTTATACATGTATTGAATAAACTGTGTTTAGGAAAATATCTTGTATTTGATAACTTTATTGTATAACCACATAATTTTTAAATTAATATTAATCAATATTACACATACCAAGCTGCAATAAAAAATCTTTATATTTTATTAGGTTTTAAATCTGGATTTTAAGAAAGATTAATGTTTGATTATGTGTGATTCTCAAAAATCTTAAAATTCAAGGTTAGTCTAATGAAAATGAATATTTTTACAATGTCAGGAATTTAACTGAATGGTGGTAAATTAAAATCTGACTTTTTATAAAAAAAATTTAATAACTGAGTAACATCATTATTCTTTTGTTAAAAATGAATTCAATAAAAAGAGCAAATATTAAAATAAATAGGGAAAATTAGAAATAAAACTCCACAAGGTGAAAATTAAAATTACTCTTAATGATACACTTCTGGCCATTAAAATTGCTACACCAAGAAGGCGACATGCTACAGACGTGAAATTTATACGAAAGGAAGTAGGTGCTACGATATGCAAATGATCAGCTTTTCAGCGCATTCAGACAAAGCAGGCGCCAGTAGCGACACCTACATTGTGTTTAAATGAGGAAATTGTTCAGCCGGTTGTTCATACACAAATTGCATTTGAAAGTTGTTGCCTGGTGAAAAGTTGTCTAAAAAAAAAGATGAAAAGTGATGCCTCGTGTAAGAAGGAGAAATGCGTACCAGCACGTTTCCGACTTTCATAAACTTGGAATTGTCGCGAACAGGGATTGCGGTTTATCTTATCGCAGTATTGCTGCTCGCGTCGGTCAAGATCCAATGACTGTTAGCAGAATATGGAATCGATGGGTTCAGGACGGTAATATGGAACGCCATGCGGGATCTCAACGGCCACCTATCACTAGCAGCCGAAAAGACAGGCATATTATCCACAAGACCGTAATGGATCGTGCAACCACGTCACGAGCCGTGAGACAAGAAACGGGGTCGTTTGGAAGACAACAAGTGTCTGCACGAACAGTTCGACGACGTTTGCAGCAGCATGGACTCTCAGCTCGGAGACCATGGCTGTAGACCATGACATAGACAAGAGCGCCTTCAATGGTGTGTTCAACGATGAACCTGGGCGCATGAATGGCGAGACGTCATCTTTTCAGATGAATCCAGGTTATGTGTATAGCACCATGATGGTCGCATCCGTGTTTGGCGGCATCGTGGTGAACGCACACTGGTAGCGTGCATTCGTCATCATCATACAGGCCCATCACCTGGCGTTATGGTATGGGGTGCCATTGGATACATGTCTTGGTCACCTCTTGTTCGCATTGACGGTGCTTTGAACAGTGCACGTTACATTTCTGGTGTGTTACGACCCATGGCTCTACCCTTTATTCGAGCCCTAAGAAACCCTACGTTTCAGCAGGATAATGCCCGACCGCATGTTGCCGGTATTGTACGGACCTTCCTTGATACGTAACATGTTCGGCTGTTGCCCTGGCCAGCACGTTCTCCAGATCTTTCACCAATAGAAAACGTCTGGTCAATGGTTGCCGAGCGACTGACTCGTCACCAAACGGCAGTCACTACGGTTGATGAACTGTGGCATCGTGTTGAAGCTGCATGGGCATCTGTACCTGTACATGCAATTCAATCTCTGTTTGACTCAATGCCCAGGCGTATAACTGCTGTTTTTACTGCCAGAAGTGGTTGTTCTGGGTACTGATTTCTCAGGATCTATCCAGCCAAATTTTTTAAAATTTAATCACTTGTTATTTCTAGTATAATATATTTGTCCAATAAATAGCATTTTGTTATTTGCATTTCTTCCTGGTGCAGCAATTTTAATGGCGGTGTATTTTAAGCATTTGTGTGTATGTATAGAATATTAAGAAGAACGTAATTTAATTTATGTAAAATTATGTAATTAAAATAGAATACAAGGTAACTTCCATGCTTAATTTTTAATTCTATTTAAATAATGCCTTGCATTTAAATGATATAATTATATTATTTAATGTGTTTTATTATCTTCTATTGCAATAAAAATGGTGAGTAAAAATTTTATAACTTCTCAGAGAGCTTGTATCATAAATGTTAACAATTTAAAGATTTGAACAAGATTTGATTAAGTTAACAGTTTAAAGGTTTGAATGTTTCTCATAATCTATAATAATTATTATTTGAGTCTCTAATCTAATTTGTATCTTAATAAAATTATCACCTAAAATATCAATGACTTCCACAAATAGGCAACTTTTAAATTATTGATTTTTAATTCCTTTTGAGTTATATATGCATCTGAGAGAATCCATCAAATTTCATTAATAAACCTACACATTCCTCACATCATTGATTGATTCCGCACAAACAATTTGATTGAGGAATGATGATTTGACAAAAGATACTTGATTTTTTATAGAAATCATATTAACATGAATTCTTTTTTCCAGAATATATGATTTCTGTTCTCCAAGTAATCCATTTACTTCTCAATGAATAAAATTAAAAGTTATCTATAACTGTTTTGCATAATTTCTTATGTTCTTTACAATATTTTCTTTTAAGTGATTTTTTTAACTCTATAATACAACTAAAAATAGTTGTTCCTTGAAACTATTATATTGAGTGGCATGGGCACGTTCCCCAGGAAAATTTCAAATGTACTATTTTTTTATAAATTTCATAATTCATATGACAGTGTTTCAGATATTTGTTTCTTCGTGTTACATAATATTTTTTTTTACATTCATCAACTTTTAAAAAATATATTTACGTTACTTAATTCTTACAGGTGAATTTTTTCTAAAAAGTCTGCATTAAAGGCAAAATCTGAAAATAGTTTGACTAATTTTTTATATCAATGATAAGCTATGAATTAGTTATATTTCATCAATCTAAATTCCTCATTAATTGTTACATTCTTTTAAAATATTCATTGCTTAAAAAGCTTAGAAAAATGTTTTCTTCAAAATGTGTGGTTATTAAAGTTTTATCGTCTAAATGATTTTATCTACTAAATTGTATTACTTTTACGGTATTGTTATGAACTTTCATTTTATTTCAAATATTAAAGTAAATATTCTCTGCATTAATAGTAAATATTGAAGTTAACATTTTACGATTATTTAGCGTTTACTCAAATTTTGAAGCTTGTATTTCTTGAGTTAATACGAACTTCAAATAAAGTTACAATTTTAAAATATTCGAAAATAAGTATAGAATTAACCAAGATCTAGGAAATGTTTGAATATATAAAAATTTGAATAACCAGTTTTCGAATCAGCGTAGTATAGTGATGTCACAATTCAATTTTTATCACTCTTGAATAACTAAAAATGTGGATTACGCTTCTGCATTTTTTCTTAAAGTCGTCTTTTAAAATAAATTCATTTGTTGGATTTCGAGTTTTCTCTCATGAGACACGTGAACATGCTGATGAAGTGTTCTCCCACAACGCTATTAAAATAACATAGAAACAGCTTTAGATCATTATGATACATTTTTTGTATATTTAGAAAGATACACGATCTGCAAAAAATATTTGAACATCCTATCAAATGAGGATATCATTGGTCTTAATCTACCTCACACCTTTTGTTCTTTAATATTGTACAGGAAACAACATTGGTATAAGTCTTGTGAAAGATGTCATGAAATTCAGAGCTATCTAACTTCCTGAATGGGTTACTTGTTAGATATCTTAGATATAGTGTGTTTTTAAGGGTTATATTTAGAGAGTTAAACATTCTAAGATTGACAGAGTCTTTTGTGATTAAGAAGTGGAAGTTGAGTCCATGATGAATGGACATCCACCATAGAAACCCACTGTTCTAATAAAAGCCGATGAGATCTGGTGTAGGAAATTCGGAAAAACCACATAAAAACAATAACTCACATATTAAAGGAATTCCAAGAAGCATCCATAATTTTTTTCCCTATCTATTGTGAAAAATCAACTAAATGTGCAAATCAAGCAAATGTGAAAAACCAAGCAATGTCACCCGAGATCATTGTATCAGAAAACAAGCATATCTTCTTGGTTTTTATGGTCGTGCTGCCGTTCAAAAATCTGATTAAAAAATCCATGTACAGTGCTCGATTTCAAAGGTGCGAAGAATGGCAAAACTGGACCATAAATGAGTGGAATTAGTTTCTCTGCTCTAATGAATCCAGGTTAAAGCTTTACCTGTCGGATGGCCGAGTCTTGGTTTAGTGTATATTTTGCTAGAATGAATTCTGCCTACAATAATGTTAGACAGAATTATAAAATTATGGTCTTGGGATATTTCTCGAGGTATGGACTCCAACACTTGATCCCAATTTATCGTATATTATTATTTATGGAATGCGACACTTTATCACATTTTTTAGTCAACTCCAACTCCTTATTCTTTATATTAGATAACATTGTACTTCCTATAGGAGGACAATACGGGTTGGACCAATATTTGTCAGCGCTACTTGTCGTATTTTGGCGTTCACCTTGTACTGGCCTGCTTTGAGCCTAGACTTGAATCCTATAGAACACATCTTTGATGATTTGGGTCGCCGAGTTAAGGGATGCAGCAAACGCCAGAAATTTTAGAAAAGACTTAGAGGTCTTTCCCAAGACAAGTAGAAGAAAAACCCCTTGTTCGTTATCCAAACCCTTAATGAAAGAATGCCCTGTTGAATGTGTTGATTTATGTTTATCTCTTTCATGACATAGCTTTTCACACTCATTCCTTATTATTCACTTATTACCCACTTGCAATTCCATACATGAAAAATTAGTGCTTTAATTGTTTATATATATATATATATATATATATATATATATATATATATATATATCCTGTACATTTTTAAAATTATTTTCTTTCCCCTTGAAAGCTAGATGGACATTTAGATCACATTTTGATGATTATATTTTCTGTAGGCTTTTAAGATCGAGACACTTCCCTTCAATGAAATTTGCAAATTTATAAAAGGATAAACTAATGTTCATTACTCTGCTTCAATGATGTAAAAATCCCAGACATAAATTATAAATTTGAATATTTCAGTACTATATTTCGTTTTAAAAAAAGCAAAATCTGATTGCATCATATTTTTTTTGTTGAAGGTTTTCGTGACAAAAGAAAATGTTTTATTGTTATACTGCATTAAATGTATATGATTTGTGAATCGAGAAAAAAAAAACTCGTCAATATACCACTTATACTGATTTCGTTCATTTCAATGGAAATAAGCTTCAACATATATGATGTTATAGAATTAAATTTCTCGTTATGAAATCGATTATTCTAACAAAATAAAAAACTCACCATCTTTATTAAAAACATAATACTCAGGCAGAGAAAAGCGAAATTAATTATTAGTTTCACTTCCGATTTTTGTTTTCTTTTTCCTCAATCCTAAAAATGGTTTCCAAATATAAATATTTTTTATCGTGTACCACATTCAGGGCTGTTTTTCATGTAGCCAACTATATGCATTCCAAATAAATTAAAAATTGAAATAAATTCATCAATTAGGTATATTTAAAAAAAATCCACCTTGTTTAACTTGAAGGCTAGATCTAGCTCAACTTATTTAAGTGATATACATATTCAATAACATTTTGAATCAATTTAAAAACTCAAAATTTTAATTTATTTACCTGTAGTTATTAAAATAAAAAGTATGAAGGTACCAATATACACACACAATGGAAATAAATTATTATATTTACATGATAATGAAAGAGAGCATTATACATAAAAAATATTAATTTGCATAGTTCACTCTTATTGAATTATAATGTTTTTATTAGTTTAAATAATTATATTTCTTTTAGATGATAATAAGGAGCAAAAACTTGTGCTTCAAGCTTATACATTAAACTAAAAACAAAGTGCTTAAAATGCAGAAAAAATTTTATTAATATTTTTTCACAAAATAAATGTTTTTTCATATTTAATGTAACATTGTGCTTACATTAGATAAAATATATGTTTCTAAAAAAAAATAATATATACTGTTGATATTGAGAAAAATATTGTTATACATTCTTTTGTTAAAATATCTTCAAAGAATGGCACACGAATATCCCTTCATTTTTCTATTTTTATAAAAAGTGCATTCTTATAAAAGTAATTCCTTCATTTTATACGCATACTTTGTTTGCATATACATATAGCATGTGCTTCAAGTAAACAAAAAATAGAAATAGAATCGCTAAAAATAAGGAAGAGCCTTATAGAAAGTTAAATAAAATATATAAACCTGATGCGAAATAGGAAGATATTAAAACTCTGTTTTTTTTGCAATATATATATATATATACACTACTACTACAAAAAACATTGAATTACCTTTTTGACTGATGGATAAATTTCATATGATTATTTTAACAAAATGTAAATAACTATAATTAATTTTCAAAAAATATGTAACGATCGTTAGTCTTTTAGGACTTACAGTCACTTACAAAATTGTAAAAAAAATATGGTCCCTTAACTGTCTCATTAAGGGATTACTTTTTAAAAAAATGTATTAATTTGTATAATTTTTGAGAGAGATAAATTTTATTTAAATATACTTACGTAACAAAACTATTATAAATGTTTAATAATATAACCAATTCAATTAAACAATACGATTTTTTTTGTTAACACTGGGAAATTTTCTTAAATACTTAGAATCGTAACTTACAACTAAATTGTGGAATATATGTTTGATATACGACTCTTAATGTTTGTATTGTAAGCAAATTAATGTATACATATTTGCTCGTCATTGTTTACCTCCATAAGCCAGTTTTAAGCCACCCAATACTTCTTATTAATTTAAGTAGCTGGCACCATCTAGTACCATTGCATTATAGACGTGTGTCAGTATGCTTTATTTTATTTTCGTTTTTTTAGGGAATTTCTATTTGTTATTTCGTAGTTGTATTGTAGTTAGCGTATTGATGGAAAATTGTAATTTTTTATTGGTGTAAATTGAACAATTATTAATCTTTGGTAATAACATAAAAACAAGTTATACACACCACTGTTACTACTAATGACAAATCAGTGAAAACAAGTTTTGTTAATGTGAATTCCCTAAATTATTACATCACAAATGCATTAATGGTAGCAATGAAGTATTAGAAGTTAAGTAACATATTGCACTTTAAACATCCACCTATATTTTTTAGGAAGTAGAAACACTGTTTCATATTTATTTTTATTTAAGTTTTGGTATTAATAAAAATTTATCGCAGTTTTATAATTTTATGTTAAACCTTGCATGTTGATTCCTTGACATTTGTCAGGTACCCCAAAATCAATTTAAATTTTCCACTGACCCATCAATTATACCAAGGACCACGAGAGTCCATAGGGATCACTTTGGGAACTAATGATCTAGATGTTGTTGCTGAAGAAGATTTCTAATTACTGCTTTCAATTTATATAAACAATCAAATATAATGATGTTTATCTGTCATTTCAAATAAATGGCTTTTGCATCAGTGACTTTCGATTAATTCTCATTAAACTACTATAATTTACCTCATCGGTGCCAAAATTTAGGTAAGAATTTGTTCTCTTGAGAAAAGTATTTCTATTATAATTGATACAGTGAGCAATAAAATATAGTATGGCTGTAAATAAAATATTTACTTAATCAATAAGTAAATACGCTTAATTGTTGTTTTAGGCTTAAAAAATTAAAACAAATCAGGCGAAAAGTTTAAATGCTATAAAAATTAAATTATAAAGCGATTTGTTTTCAATATTACTCATTAAAATTTATTTTAAAAAATACATTCTCAGGTTTTAAGACCTGGTCATAATTTTTTATAAACGGCCAAAAATACCTTATTAGTAATTTTTTTCATCACAATAATCCACGTTTTCAAGAAGAGATAATTTAAAATTACTGTTTTCTATACTTCTTAACATGATAACTTAACAGAAGAGATAATTTAACATGGCTGTTCTTCATCATATCTTAAAGCAAATTTTCATCAATTAAAAAGTTCAGCTATAACACGCTATCCATAAATATTTGACATGAAAAATTTTATTATTTAATTAAAATATAGCTGTTTTTAAGTCTTAATTAAAAATAAGAAACATTTTTGCATAGATTCAAATTTACTGTGCACTGTGTATCACAATATTTTTCTTTTGGTGTAAGGGAAATTTAATTTAAAAACAATGATTATTTAGGAGGAAAAGAAATTAGAGGAAATTTTATTTATAAAAACCAAATGAAAAATACTCGATTATTTTTTATTAAAATAAAATTATTAATGTAAATACATCATATTTAAAATGTTCAATATGAAAGGATAATATTACTAATATGATCCCAATGATATAATTATATCTAATTTGACTTTGTTATATGTAATTCACACTATTTATGTAATCTGCTTACAATATGGGATATATTAAAAAATATCACTTCTTTTATTTTGTAAATCACAAAAGTTACTTAATATTCTGTTTCTGGCTATAGTTTTCAGAAAACATGCAATTAACAAAAAGATAAAAACGCACTTAACAAAAAATTTTTAACAAAGCCCTTGATTTATTAAATAAAATTTTTTTATCTTTTCCATGCTGTAACGTACCCTGTTAAATTTAAAAAAAATCATGTTGTTAAAATAGTTTAAAAAATGATATCATTTCTTTCTGAAAAGAGTTATTTTAAATTAAAGATGATAGAATGACCATGATAGAATGTTTTTTAATACATTGTTTTTTTATTACTAATTGCGTTAAATGTAATTATTTAACTATATTTTTGGGAGTTTTTTTTAAATAAGATGTTTTTAAAATTTCATATTTGTTTAACATATTGCATTTAAACATTAGGGCCTATATAACTATGTTTCTTCTTATTTAAATAATAGTATTTAACTATTTTCATGCATTAATAAAATAAATCATATTTTTATGAAACTAATAATCCAAATCTTATTTAATCAATTGCTGAGAATATCTTTTTTAATCTTTGCAAGCTAAAATCTTCCCTCAATAATTTATTGAATCAATTCTTATATTAGAATTTTGTGTCAAGATTATTTTATTTATGTAACAAGAAAACAAATGTTGAATTTAGCAATTTCATAACGACCACAAACTTTAAACCTCTTAATTTAAGCTAATGCACATATTTTATCACTATGAAACACTCTTAATACAAATGTTTTCAACAATATTTTGTATGAGAAGAAAAGAGATTGCTTTTAAATTCTTGAAATAAATACACTTTTTTTTTAAATATCCTTTTACATTCTATCGAATTCATGTCAGGAAAATTAAAACATGGAGAATGGTATTTCCTCCAAAACTCTTCGAAAAGCCTGATATAATGACGGGATATTTGGGGGAAGGGAAGAGCTGATGAGAACAATTGCAAGACAAAATGTAGAAGCTAAGCCTCGTGGCAAGCAGAGCGTCATATATTTATTCAAGTGTTCATTGTTGAGGGTCGCAGTAGTGAAAGCATCGATTTATTGCGTGGATGCTAAGAACTACTTTGGAGTTTGAAATTTTCTCCCAATTTTTTATTCCCTTTTTATTATTATGTTTTCTTCATTCTATTATTCGGGCGTCTTTCTAAGTGGATATAAATACCTCCTTATATTTTCTCTCTCTTTTTTTTTACTTTTCCTATTTCTCTAAAGAAGGATATATTTTTATTCTAGCAAATTGAAAACTCCTAGGTGGTAGTCGCAACAATTCGAAGAAAAATGAAGCATTCTATTTATAAATAAAGTAAAGATTGGATAAAGGAATTTGTAGTGAATCTTTTTATAACACTTTTTTATGCTTTATAAATGGCATTTATTACACATTGCAAAAATAGAGTCTCTTATTACACATTGTGAAAAAATTAATTTAATTTTTTTAGAAATGTAATATTTAATAAAAATAAATGGAATATAATAAAACTCTCCTTAAATGACACTTTCTATGTATATATATTTTTGAAAATTCAGCCTTGACAATATCATATTCCCTATGATCTTTTTTTTTTTTTAAAGCTTTCATTGTAAATAAACATGTCACACGTTTTCTAATTACTATTTTACAATTCTGTTTTATAATTTCTAGTTATTATACAATTATCAATTATTTAACAATATAATTATAGTGTTTTTTTATTTTAATAATATTTTGCTTCAAAAATGAAAACATACAAATTAAATTAAAATTCATGTTTCCAAAATTTTTTGATCAAAACCTAAATTGGTGTAATTATTTTCTGGAAGACAAACTTTGAATTTATAATGATTGGAAACGGTATTTAAAATAATGATAATATGACCGTAAAATACCATTTTTTTGTAAGTTGTTGCATAAAAATATAACTATTTAAATTAAACTCTTTGTTACAACTGCTCATATGTCAGCCAAGACGTATAGAGAAAATATAATTTCTCATAACCGTGGGACCTGGGGTGCAAAGCACATGTCTATCTTAGGTGGCGAGCTTAGCTAGAAAACTCCAGTTCCTCATTATGGTACTCATTTTATAGACCCACAATTATGGTACTCAGTTTATAGACGTATGTATGGTACTCAGTTTATAGACCCACAATAGGGATAAAGGACTGAGTTAATTTTGTTTTATCGGGATCAAACCGGTACTGTGTCTTGGGAGAGCAAAGCATTATCCCTATATTCATTTTACTTTTCAAAAATTGATGATAAAATTCCTTTTATTATAAAATTTGATGAAATTGGTTAATTTATTATATACTGGAGTGCCAAACTTAAGCAACAGATTGCTCTTTTACTATAAGTCCGCGAGAAATTACCTGAGGGACATGAAATTCAGACATGAGACATCATTTTGTACTTAAAGGATGACGAAAGTGTAGTTGTGCAAAAAAGAATACAATGCATACAGTATAGAATCAAACAAAAATAGGCTATATTAAACTCACAGCATCCCTGCACAAGATCATCTGTCCAAGAAGAACAATAACAAACAGGTGTTCTTTAGTATCGGATATGACCTCCTCTTACTGCTATGGTTGTTTCGCGCCATCTCCTCATACTCAGCACCGGATCGTCCAGCAGTTCTTGCGGTAAGAGAGCCCATTCCTCAATCAGCATCTGCTTCAGTTGCACCAAAGCAAGGCAATGCAACTATTTTTGTACAACTATGCTTTCGTAATCCTTTAAGTACAAAATAATGTGGCTGATGTCTGAACATCATGTCCCTCAGATGATTTCTCGCTGAGTTATGGCAGAAAAATCACCTGTTACTTAAGTTCTGCACACCAGTGTAATTGTGATAATACACTACTGGCCATTAAAATTGCTACACCAAGAAGGCGACATGCTACAGATGTGAAATTTATACGAAAGGAAGAAGGTGCTGTGATATGTTAATGATTAGCTTTTCAGCGCATTCAGACAAAGCAGGCGCCAGTAGCGACACCTATATTGTGTTTAAATGAGGAAATTGTTCAGCCGGTTCCTTATACACAAATTGCATTTGAACGTTGTTGCCTGGTGAAAAGTTGTTGTGAAGCCTCGAGTAAGAAGGAGAAATGCGTACCAGCATGTTTCTGACTTTGATAAAGGTCGAATTGTAGCGTACCGGGATTGCGGTTTATCTTATTATCGTATTACTGCTCGCGTCAATCGAGATCCAATGACTGTTAGCAGGATATGGAATAGATGGGTTCAGGATGGTAATACGGAACGCCATGCGGGATCTCAACGGCCACCTATCACTAGCAGCCGAGAAGACAGGCATATTATTCGCATGGCCGTAATGGATCGTGCAACCACGTCACGAGCCGTGAGTCAAGAAACGAGGTCATTTGGAAGACATCAAGTGTCTGCACGAACAGTTCGACGACGTTTGCAGCAGCATGGACTCTCAGCTCGGAGACCATGGCTGCGGCTTCCCTTGACGCTGCGTCATAGACAAGAGCTCCTTCAATGGTGTGATCAATGACGAACCTGGGCGCACGAATGGCGAGACGTCATCTTTTCAGATGAATTCAGGTTCTGTGTACATCATCATGATGGTCGCATCCGTGTTTGGCGACATCGTGGTGAACGCACACTGGCAGCGTGCATTCGTCATCGTCATACTGGTCCATCACCTGTCGTGATGGTACGGGGTACCATTGGATACACGTCTCGGTCACCTCTTGTTCGCATTGACTTTGCTTTGAACAGTGCACGTTACATTTCTGATGTGTTACGACCCGTGGCTCTACCCTTTATTCGAGCCCTGCGAAACCCTACGTTTCAGCAGGATAATGCCCGACCGCATGTTGCCGGTATTGTACGGAAATTCCTTGATGCGGAACATGTTCAGCTGTTGCCCTGGCCAGCACGTTCTCCAGATCTTTCACCAATAGAAAACGTCTGGTCAATGGCTGCCGAGCGACTGGCTCGTCACCAAACGCCAGTCACTACGGTTGAAGAACTGTGGCATCGTGTTGAAGCTGCATGGGCATCTGTACCTGTACATGCAATCCAATCTCTGTTCGACTCAATGCCCAGGCGTATAACTGCTGTTATTACTGCCAGAGGTGATTGTTCTGGGTACTGATTTCTCAGGATCTATCCAGCCAAATGTTTTGAAATTTTAATCACTTGTTATTTCTAGTATAATATATTTGCCCAATAAATATCATTTTGTTATCTGCATTTCTTCCTGGTGTAGCAATTTTAAGGGCCAGTAGTGTATTTTCTTCTGAAGAAAATAACATGTATTTTATTATTTCCATTTAATATGTGTTCACAATAAATTAATATATGAATATATTTTTGTAAGTTAATATTTACAAAAGGTTTAAATTACTGTTCACAATTAATATTTATTTGTTTCTGAATTCCAAAACCAATCATGTTATTTTTCACTTTAGTTTTTTTTTCTTTTCTTTGAAAAATTACACTTAAGTTTTGATTGTTTGGAGTCCATTATTTGTTGCAAAACATATAAAAACTACTTAAATGTTCAAAAGTTTTAAATTTTGGATTTATCAAAGTTTTAAATTAATTTTATACTTTTGAAACCCTTTTTTCAATCTAAACGTAGCACAATTAAATGATCATTTAATATGTTATTAGTAATACACAGTAAATATTTTATTTTATTCTGGGTAATTATAATATTAAATATGTAATTATGTTTAAATAAATATGAATACATATCTGGCAAATGGTTGAAACAATTTTGAAAATTTAAATAATTAAATGGAAACAAGTTTTCATCAATATACTATAAAAATCATTTACTTATCAATTAGAACTATGGTTAATAAGAAGTTCCAAAATATTGCTTAATGGGTAATACATCTAATTATATTCTATTATATTCAGAATCAGAAAGAAAAAATGCCGGAAATTTTTTCCAAATAAGGAGGTTGTTTTTGATACATTAAAATTTTAGTAAATTTACATAATTTTAATATTTATTTAATGCATGTCTCATAATAGTTAATATTACGATTTATAGTAAAAGTGATGCACTCAATAAAAATATCTACTTTTACTGATTAATTTCATTGATAAATAGAAAAACATATTTTTTTAATAATATTTTAATATGGGCAATTTTTGAATTGCTTTTTATTTGTCTAACAATGTTTTTTCAAAATTATTCAATTATTTATTATTTTTAATGCGGTTAAAAACTATTAAATTTTTGATTGAAACATTTGTTCGTTTTACTTAGATGTTAATGACAAATAAAAAGGATTTAATTCAAAGGAATAGAAGAGAAGATAAAAGCTTAAAGATATTTTTTGTATAGTGTTTATATCTATAGGTATTAATATCTCTGAAAATAGTCCTTCAGTTTTAGTTTTTCTTTGGGGAAGAGGGAGGTGATGTAAAATGTCTTTAAATAAAATGTTTCTTCTCTTCTAGATCATTATATTATGAGAATTTATGAATATCTTACATCAATTAAGTTATTACTTTTAAATATTGAAAATTACATAAAAATAAATTAGCTGGGCATTAGTAAACTGTAAAACACAAATTACTAAATGTATTGAAATATCGTGTAAAAATTTTGATTAAAGAACATTGTAAAATATATAAAAATAATTAAGTATGTATAATTTACTTCTTCAAAAATATCATCTTTCCACAGAAAAATATTAAAATATTTTTGTTTGTTTTTGTTGTTTTAACATTTTTATAATACACTGGTTATCAGAAATTAAAGATTGGTAAAAAATGACGATAATGCAAAAATTTATGAGTGGAACTTAGGGAAAATTGTACACCTTGTACAATACATAGGAAGGTACAAAATAGCATAAAAAGAAAACCAAACAATTATGGTGTTATAAAAATTACAATATTTGTACAATTAACAAATGAGATGCGTAAGTTTGGTATAGAAAAAGTACTGTTAATATGATATATCCAACCGAAAAGCAATATAGCACATGCAATGATGTGTTACAATTAGGCGGTTTATTAATTGTGTAGGAAATTTGAGCCATTGCTCTCCTATAACATATAAAAACTTAGATAAGATTCTAGGAGAATATTTAGAGCAGTTACACGTCGTCCTAGAATACACAAAGCATGCTCGATTTGGTTACCCAAATCCAGTAGTCCAGCTGACCAAACCATGCGTTCATTTGTTTCCGAGCCCTATGTGGCCATACATTACCTTCCTGTAGCATGAAAGTATCACCTATTGCCCGGCATAAAACTGCAAATAATCACTCATTATGTCATCTCTATAGATGTGACATTAATATTTCCACGGAAAAAGACATGGAAATCTGAGCATCCATCCAAAAAGATACTACCTCAAACACAAACGCTGCCTGATCCTTAAGCCTTTTTTCCCAGTTTTGATGGCTGAAAATGAAAACCAACATTTTTTTCTATATGAAAATGCACCTACTATCGCTTTCATGGGTAAACCTGGAATCATCCATAAAGAAAACAGTTCTACATCGATCAGTGCAGTGGACATGTTGAAATGCTTATTGCAAATGCCCCAGCTTATGGTAAGACGTGAGCGAAATGAAAATAACTGGTCGTCCAGTGTAAAGACCACGTTTGTGAAGCCTTCGACCTACGGTTGATCTGGATACCAATCTTATGTAGCTTGCGGAGTATCTGAGTTCAGTCGGAGTTGTGGTTCTATTCATTCGGGCTCTTAATGACTGATATCAGTCAAAGGCACTTGTGGTACCAGGTAACCACCCATGATTGAAGTTCCTAAATGTTGAAACAGTTGTTAGAAATTGTCTATGAATCACAAATGT
>JAPDSC010041337.1:1231-22063 GCA_026290005.1 Latrodectus geometricus
ATATATATATATATATATATATATATATATATATATATATATATATAAATATAAATATAAATTAAGAAGTTTCAGCATCATCAAACTCATGATATCAGTTCTATTTATTTGTATTAAACTGAAACATTTAAAGAAAATTAGCCTCTTTTATTGTTTTGAAAGGTTCTTTTGTTAAAATTATTCAATTGTGGTTGCTCTTGCTAACAATATTATGTTTTTAAATAAAAGTACATCTAAATTAATTTTTGTTGTAAGCCAGCTTATAAAAAAAGTGGAAGGTGTTGGTCTTGTTATTAATTAAAAATACCTCTTCTGCTTTTATTATAAACATGGTTACGTCATATTAAAATAATAGATGGAAATAAGGTTTTGAAAAGAATATTAAATTTAACGCTTCTGAAAAAACTCTTGCGGATCCAAGAAAAAATAATTAAATGGTAATATCAGTGTCAAAAACCATTGTAAAAATAAAGAACTGGATTCTCTAAGGTCAGGGTAAATTTGGTGTAACATTGCAAAGTGAATCCATAGGCTGTAACAGAAGAAGATTTTGTTTTTCATATTTCAAAAAAATCTGTGAATCCCTGCCTTTTAAATTTTGTTTTCAGAATTTTATCTCTCCTAGCTTATTATTAATAACTTCAAGTTTTTCTCTTTTTTATGTAAAGTGAGAATTTATTTCTTTAAAAATATATATTTAAAATATATATTTGCTTCAAATCGTGACATATGGACAAAATTTGAAACACTTTTATTATTATTATTTTTCTTAAGTTTTTGAATCTAAAACTTGTTCAGCAATTTTATTGCAAATTTATTTATTTCATTAACAAGATATTCTACGCTAATACATTAAGTTATTCTGTAGAAATTTAAAGTAACAAAAGGAATTTCATATAATTTAATGTAAAATTTTCTTTTGAGTGATTAAGTTTCTATGTAAAGTTTAAATATAATATTTAGTAGCTATTTGATTTTATTTGTATTTCAAGTTCAATTTTAAAGACTTGATTGAGAAAAAATATATAAAGTTTTGTAAACTTCTCTTAATTAACTTTCATTGATTGTTTTTTTTAATTCATAAATGTAAAGATTACATTTATATTTGTAAGCAAATTTTAGTTTCCAATTTAAAAATATATTACTATCTATGTACTACATCAGGTCGTTATAATTTTAAAGTTGCATATATCTTAAAATGATTGTGTTTAATGCAATCCTTGACTAATTTCATTTAATGCATATTTATTATGGTTATACCTTAAGTATTTTAAACATAAATTCTTTTTACAAAGCGCACTGCAGCTGATTATTGACAAAACCTGTCTATTCAATTTATCTCCTTAACTTTATTCGGTGTACATCCATCTAGTGTCCTTTCATTGATTAACTCCCATAAATTTTAGATTTTTGTCCTCATTATTTAATAGATTGACTGATCCTCATTAAGGCCATCTTTTCTAATGCATTTTCAAATTGTGCAAATGTTTCAACTTTAGTTTATTGTCCGTTTAATTAAATAAGTGTCATTTGCAAATTCTAGTAGTTGAGTTATTCTTTTAAAAATAATACTGCCCATACCTAATTTAACTGTAGGCTAGAGAATGTGTTTCTTCACCAGATATTTCTCACTATTGAAAAGCTCCGATAACAAGATGAAAAATTAATTAATATCCATTCTTTATTCCTATAAGCTTTATCCATTTCTTAAGAATATTATTATCAATATGCCTTCAAGTAAATTTTCGGTATTGATACTAATGTATCTATATTATCTTAAAATCAATGAAAAATTGTAAGTATCATTTTCTTTTGTTTGCTTCAGAGTCTGTTTAAATGAATGTATGTGATGTGTCATTGTTTTTCTTTTATGGAATCTACATTGATAGTTTCCAGTAACATTCGAAGTGTATTAATAATCATTCATATAGAGTACAGAAAACGATTTTATTTGCTGCATATAGGAGAGATTTCTTTTTATTATTACTTTCAATCTGATTTCTTAATGAAATATGTGGAAGCCTAGTTTTATAGTGATATGATCACACTACCAAAACATAGATCTAAGTTTCGATTCTCAAACTGGGAAAGGTCTAGTCAGCCTTTCTTCACTTCAGTGGATCAAAAAAATTGAATAACAAGCATACTTAGAAACTATATAGTGGGTGTTTCATGCTATGATGACCACATAACTAGGACATATGCTTCGCAAATCTGGTGCCATAGGGAATGTCATGCCACTAAGTTTAAATGGATTAGGAATGATTAAAATTAATGCACTATGTTAATATGAATTTATTATATTTAAAATATTTTGGTGAATGTTTGTGACATTTGATTTTTAACAGAAGGCAATTTTTACAATAAATAATATTTATTATTGTCAACTTAAGCTACATAGGAACAAGGAATTTAGGTGGACTAACTGTCCCTCTTAGAATTAGATTAAGAGAGTAAGTGTTCTGCTCAGATCTCTCCGAGAGAGTATATAAACCGCGCCTACAAAGTGTGTTGATTGGCTGGGTACATTCAACGTGGTGGGGAATAGGTTCGATAGCGAATTCTGAAACTTTAAATCCTGAAAATTCTATTGTAGGTTCACCGAAAATACATTTAGAAGTTTTTATAGTTAATCCATTAATGATCTAAACGTTTGTAATTAAATTTTTAAGTGTATTAAGGGCTCTTCAGGTTAGTGCGAAGCAACTAAAATATCATCTACAAAGGCATAGAAAAAAAGGCAGATTACGAATCACTGCATCTATAAATCTTTGGAATGTTGACGCAGCATTACCAATTCCAAATTGCATTCTAGTGCTTTCGTATAATCCGAATGGGTTAATTATTACTGTTTTGTGTACGTCATCAGGATTTATAGAAATTTGATAAGTTTTTCCTAAATCAAGACGTGAAAATTTTTTGTTTCATTTAATTCAAAAGTAAAATCTAAAATACCGTAATGTCTTTTATTGTTTGAGCATTAAGACTTCTGAAATCTCCACAAGGGCATCATTCAGTAGAATACTTTTTAGGAAACTATATGTAAAGGAGATGCATAGTTACTCTTTGAAGGACGCGTGTGACCGAGATCAATCATGCTTTGAACATCTCGGGCAACACGTAATCTAGCCTGCGCGAGTCGTCGAACTTTGGCACAATCGGGAGGACCAGTTGTTTGGATGTAATGTAACACGGAGTGTTTTACTTCTCTATCAGGTCTAGGGGGGCTTAGTAATGTGCTGTGTTAAAAGATTGTGATATACACCGTCACATGATACTGTTTTAATTGGATGAATATCACTAGTATTTAATTTAGAAGGCGTAATTATATTGGTTTTGGAATCAATGAGTTTCCTTTTACTTAAATCGGGTAGGAGATTAAAATTGTACAAGAAGTCTGCACCGATAATTGGATTGGAAACATTTCTTACTAAAAATGGCCATTTAAAAACTCTTCTCAATCCTAAATCCAAGTTTAAAATTTGAGTTGAGTAAATCTAAATTGCAGAACCATTAGCTGCAGGAAAAGTCATTTGCACAGGATTACGTCTTTGTAATCGTGTTGCCGGGGATATACTGATATCCGAACCAGTGTTTATTAAAAGCGGTGTGTTTGCTTATCATAAACAAAAAGGTGACAGTCGCCTCTCTCCTTGCTTGTTCTCGTCTTTTGTCTCAAATTTGCAAGGCTGAACAGTTTTTTACTTTGTTACCGAATTTAATATGGCTTCACAAAAATCATGATTTTCATTCTTAGATTTACTGCGATATTGATTTTGAGAGGTTCACTTACGCAATTGACTTCTACTTGGACAAATATTTGTCAATTCGAGAATTTAATTTTTCATTTTCTGATAACAAATTCTTTTTATTTGAATTAAAAGAGGAAGCACTTACTGATATTGGTATATATTCCATGATACGGTCTGGAATTTCCGCTGCTGTTTCCAGAATCAATGGCGTTATAGCTGCAAGGACAGTTTGAACAGAATTTGCCAAGTGTTGCAGGAAAAGTTCAAAAATCAGCTGGTCAGGAACTTTGAGTATATCCCCTCGACGTGTCAGCACACGAAGTTCTGCTGGTTTCCTAACTTCGATCTGTTTGCGCCTTGAAGTTTCCTTATCTCCTGGTGGGAAGATACTTCACTGGGTTTTATCAACTCCTTTTTCGACTGCTAATATGGATCTTCTTTGTCATGATTCATGAGGACTTCTCTCATCAGTGATGCTGTGGCAAGCGGAAGGTAAAAAACGTAGTAGTTGTGTATTTTGTCCTGCTTTCTGTAATGATTTTTGGAATACCCAATTTTAATGTTGATTCACACATAATGAACCATAGAGCTGGATCTGCATGATTGTAAGCAGCGATTTTTGCTGCTGTGAGTTCTAGATCTATTTGCATCATTTTTAATCAGCAAAAGATTAACGGGAGTTATGAGGCATAGAAAAAATTCTCCGTCGTAGCAGTTGACGAAAGTGGGTTGGTTCTCTTACTGCAAAAGTATGTCGTCGAAAGAGGGAAGCAGATCCGTTGGTGGTAATATCAGTTGTTTTCGCCTCTTCTCATTAGGTAAAAAACACCTCCCGAGTAGATGTCAGTCATAGCGCTCGCCGAAATTCCCCTCCTTACCGCAACATTCCGTTAAGTAGCATTGTGTGATTTTTATTTATTTCTGCTTTAGCTCCAGGTCACCATTTTTGATGAATGTTTGCGATATTTGACTTTTACCAGAAGGCAATTTTTAGCAAATAACATTTATTTGCTGTGAAACCTTTCAATGTTACCATTTGATATCGGATGATATACTGTAGTACGTATCCAATTGGTACCAGTATTTCATGGAGGATTAGTATTTCGTGGAAAAGTGCAGATTCTAGTCTTCCTTGGTCAGTTGTGGTGTTAGAAGAACAACCAAATCTCGAGATCAATACATTAAAATGAACTTTATATTTGGTTAAAGCTTCGGCCTCAGGAATAGGAATATCCTCTGGCCATCTGGTGAAACGATAGAGGAAATATTACCATCACTTGAAGGTCAAGATGAATTTGCGAAAATCGAGAATCCGGTAAGGCAAAAGTACCTAATGGATTTTTTATATGTTTTTGAATTTTAGAACGTTGGCAGGGTTCAACATTCTAAACATTAAATGTTTGTGAAGGGTCAACTTTGTGAAAGACGTCGAGCATCTTTTGAGCAAGTTTCTGAGTTCGACCGAGGAAGAATAGTTGCCTATAGGCATTTCGTATTTTCCTTCAGAGAATTCAATGATCGTGTTGGATGAAACCAAGCAACTTTGATGCAAAACTGTAATCATTGATGGCAGGAGAAGTACAATAATAAAAAATTAGCTGTCGAACTCCAACTGCTACGAAGTGAGCTGATAAAATATTATGTTCCTTAATTTATTCTTAATTACTGTGGTTTTGCCATTTTCATATATTTTTTAATTGTTTTCATGTTGTGCTCTATTCTTGTGAATATTTTAATAAATGATTTTCTGAGCAAGCTTATATTGTTTTATTCCTAGATTTGTCGATTTTCTGATAAAGTCCAAACATTTCAAAACTCATTCTTAAGATTGTACATGAATTCTTGTGTAAAGAAGACATATAGCTGTAAAACACACACAGTGTAAATACAGATAATGCAAATAATAATGGTTGATTTAAAAATCACAAAAATTAACTCACTGTAGTACCTCAATAAAATTTGATAAAATAAATGAAATGAATATATAGTGAAGAAATACCTTATATTTTTACAATATAAGACGAAGTATACTGCTCAAAACAATGAAAGGATATTGTAAGTTTTATATAAAATAAAGATATAAGCGAAATTTTTTTTGCCGAAAATGGGAGAAGAGAATCACAAATGCAATTTTTTTCTGATTTTTAAACTGTGGAATATGCTAATTTTGAGTTCGACGTCAAAAACGTCGCTTCAGCGGCAGTGAATGAAATTTGACTTTCAACTGAATGAAAGACAAGGATGATCGGCATTCAGTGACTGCTTTGTTTCGATGAGTATGATGTCTCAGTGTAGTCATTTAACTGATTCAGAAACTTGGAGAGTTGTTGGTAGGTTAGAGGGGGCCAAACTCAAGCCGAAGTAACGCAAGCCATTGGAGAGTCACAAAGTGTGATTTCAAGGATCTGGAACCGTTTTTTTTTTGAGACTGGAAGTGCAGGCCGAAAACTAGCGCAAGGTCGTAGATTAGCTACAACACCCAAGGAAGATCGTTATTTAGTGTTAACGGCTCGAAGACACGAAAATATGAACGCTACTCTTTTCAAACAACACCTTTACTTGGCTACTGACACCACGGTTTCAATTCAGACTGTTCGAAACCGGCTTCATGATGTAGTTCTGTATGCTCGCCAACCGATGGTATGTGTTAAACTAACATCAAGGCATGGTCGCAACCGCAGAGAGTGGCCAACAGAGCATGTGAACTGAAGGAGAATTGAATGGAGCAATGTTCTTTTTCTGACGAGTCCCGTTTTTCTTGATAATAGACGTATTTTCATCTTGAGGGATAGTGGCAGTAGGAATAATCCTGCGTTCGTGCACAAAAGTGTCAGATTTGGCGGTTGTGAAGTGTTGGTGTATGGTGGCATCTCCACTGACGGGCGCACAGATCTCTATATCATTCGAGATGGACCTCTGACTGGTCGCCGATATAAAGATGAGATCCTCAGACCTATTGTTACGCTGCAACAATCGAAGATGACTTCATTTTAATGGACGATAACTGCTGGCCACATCATGCTAACCTGGTGGAAGATTTTCTTTTCGATGAAGGAATCGTACGAATAGAATGGCCAGCGTGTTCTCCAGACATGAATCCAATAGAGCACGTTTGGGACGCTCTAGGAAGACAAGTTCCTGGCCACAACCCCCCCCCCAAACTCTCCAAGAACTGGAAAGCTCTTCTGAAAGAGTGGGACAGAATATCCCAACTCGTGATTAATAGCCTCATTGACTCCATGCCTCAAAGGTGTTCAACGTTGCTGGACGTCCGTGTAAACCATACCCCGTATTGAAAATGATTTCCTTTGAATAAAACACCTTTTGTTATTCTTTTTCTCTCATATGCACCAATTGTGTTTTTTTCCTTTTGTACACAAAGCGCAATAAAATGCATTTTTTTCTGTCAAACATGAGTAATTTATTCTCATATAACCTATTACGTCTGTCGACCATGTATCAATCAGCTAAAAAGTTTCTCAGCCACAAGATCAACCTAGAACCACAATATCCTTTAATTGTTTTGAGCAGTGTATATTGTTGACATCACTGAATAATTTTTTTTGCACTGAATAGTTTTTATTCCGTGGAGCTGGTAGAAGATGGGCTCCAGTTCTTGCACAAATCGAGACCTTTTTGTGTGAATAGCTTATCGATTAATATTAATTTTTTCTTGTAGAGAGCTGAACGAATTCAGAATCAAAGAAGATCAGTGTAGCTAAGGTTTTGAGGGCTTTGATATGATGCTGGACCGTGTAACTGCATTGTTTGATGTAATGGAAGGGATTGCCTTCTTTGTCGCAGAAACAAAGAGATGAAGACGTTTTATTTATTTTTTTAAAGTATGTTGGGAATGGACTATGTTCAGTAACGAAGTAATTTATGTACGGGTTATCCAATAAGTGCGGCTAAGAGACTTAAGGAATTATTTTGTTAGTAGTTCTTCCCTGGTGGGTTATTGTCCATGCGGTTTGCCATGATGATAATTTTTGAGATTTAAGGATATGCTTTATGGAGGCTTGGGACCATACCAGGTGACATTGATAATCTTTAGGAAGTTTGGTTGATTCTTTCGCAGCAATTTCGCAGCATCATTCTTATCGTCTGCAAGTTCATTGCCTTGGATGCCTATGTGAGCTTTGGTCTAGAAAAGGGTGAATTTACAAGAATTCGCTGAATTATTGGTTATCAGTGATTGAATTATTTGAATGAGGGGGGAGCAATGTAGGGGTTGTTAATAGCTAGAAGGGTAGATTGACTGTCGGACCAGGTTGTTGCTTGTGGGTAATTGGAGTTTAAGCCATGCTTCGTGGTTTCAAAGATGGCCAGAGCCTCAGCCTGGAATGCTGTATTCCAGGGATTTAGCAAGAATTTACTTGTCTTGATGATGCTGTCGTTGATTAATAAGACAAAAGCTGCTCCAGTTGATTCATCTATTTTTGACCCGTCTGTATAGTAATTGGAAATAGGCTGTAATGTTAAGATTTTTTTATGATAACTGTGATTCCAAGATGACGTTTTCCTGTGTGAATCAAATCTTTATGAGCCTTACCCTCAATTTGGTCTGGATAAAAGGTTTCCCCATCGATGTTGACTGGTTCTCTAAGTTGAAGGATTACTATCTTTATCTTTAATGCTAGGCATTTAGTTGGAGTGGAGGAGTGCCGGAGAGAATGGTGTGGTTCGATATGTTCTTGGAATTCTGAGAGTGAAGAGACGTTGCAGACTGGAGAATTGTTTTTATCTTTCGTGTTGTTATAGGGAATGCCCATAATGAGGCTGCATACAAGATGATCCGTTGGATAATGTTGGTGTAGATGATTTTGAGGAATTTGTCTCGAAAGCCCCAGACCCGGCCCATCATACATCCTATTCTTTGGGAGGTGGAAAAGACTTTTGCCTTTAAGTTTCCGATATGGTGTAGGAATGAGAGCTTATTATCTATTGTGACTCCGAGGTAGTTGAATGATTTTGTGTGTCTTAAGCTGGTTCCTTTCAGCGTTATTTTTGGTCTTGATTTTAAAGTCCTCGATTTCTTCTGAATTATCATTGCTTGTGACTTTTGTGGTGATATTGTGAGTTGAAGAGCGTTGCAAAGATTTGAGAAAATCTGTAGGAATTTATTGCAGTGGCGTTTTAATTCTTCTTTTGTTTTGCCTCGGATTATTAAGAGTTGTTCGTCTTTAACACAGATAATTTACGTGTGATCCGGCCAAGTGTGGGAAACAATGCTGTGGAAGTAAGTATTCCAGAGAATCGATCCTCCTATTGATTCCTGCGGGTTGCCGCTATTTTGGGGTGTTGTCTTCAGATGTCATGGGTCACTACAAGTTCTCTGTTGTCCAAAAAGGAGAGGAGAGTTTTAAATATGTTGGCTGGTGCTACAGTTTTGGCTAGCTCAGCTTTAAATTGGGGCCATGCCACTGAATCGAAGGCCTTTGTTATGTCTAGACTTAGCAGTATAATACAGTGATCTTGTGCTAGGTTGTCGTTGATTAAGGTTTTTGCTGTTTGCAAGGCGTGTTCCGTTGACATTTTCGAGCGAAATGCAAATTGTCTAGGATGAATGTAGGTGGAGACCAATAAGTGATGCTTAAAACGGTTGATGATGAGTCTTTCATATACTTTATCTTTTTCTGGGAGGAGCCAGATGGGGTGGTATGAGGCAGGAATTTTAGGATGATTATTCTTTTTTATAAAGAATACTATTTGGCTCTTTTTAAATTGTTTTGGGAAAGTGGAAAACTTGTTAAATAGCAAGTGCTAAAATAGTTTAGCAGGAATTAGGGATAAGCGTTTTAACCATCTTGTTATCTATACCATCTAGGCCTGGTGCTTTTGTGTTGCTGTGATTCGTGATTGTGCACTTTATCTCTATGATTGTGAAGGGAGGATCGATCCTAAATTCTAACTCTGATCAGAGTTAGAATTTAGGATTGGGTAGTCTTGCAGGGTGTCTTGATTCATAGAATTATCTGATTTGGAAGGAGAAGGTGAGAAGATCTTTAAAGATGGTGTTTGGGATGTCGTTAAATTGGTTGGTTGAATTAAGAGTTTCGAACTGGTTGGGGTTGAACAGTTTACCTGTAGCTATTTTAGTTAAGGTTCCGTAGCTGAGGTCGATTTTGAAGCAGTAGTTTGCCCAGCTGTTTAGTTTCACCTCGAGAATGTCCTTTTTGTTGGTTGCTAATTTTTGCTTGTAATTTAAATGGCGTTTAATTCTTACTGTGGAGTCTGTTTCTGATTTCATTTATCTTCTTAATGCTTTTACCTAATTTTTACTGGATTGCAGGGCTGGTGTCCCCTATGCTAGCTTGAATGCTTTTCCGGGACTTTTGGTAGGGAAGCATTGTTCTGTTGTTTCTATGATTTTTTGGGTTAGACTGTCAGTGAAGTCATCTAGTTGGCTGGCGGAAAGTCTTTTACCTCCAAAAGTCTTACCTTAAACATTTTTTGAATGCTTCACGCTGAATAATCCAATGGGAAAGTAGTCATCACAATACTACAAGTTGAAAAATGTATTTATAAGCATTTGAATAAAGAATAAAAGAAATCCAAACGTTAAGTACGTATTTAACGGAACTTACATTCCAGAGGAATAGAAAAAGGCCTGAATTTTGCAGCCCATGGTGTTGTCCTGAGCATTTGAATTGATGGCTCAATCAAAAACGTGCTATTTAAAGGTACAAAAATCAAAAATGCATACAATTCTTAAGAGCCTTTAATGCATGGTTTCAAAATCTGTGCAATTATTTTGAAATGAAGCAAATACGGCGTAACTGAGAAGAATTATAAAAAAAATTAAAAGTTATATATCACTGCTAATTTCTGAGACTGAACAATAATAATGGGATAACTATTGACATATAACTTAGAATGATGCACATTTTGTTTGAATTTTGAAGAAGACTTTTCGGAAAAATAATGAAAAACTTAAGTCAAATTCGCTATGATGAACATTTTGTCTAAATAATTTTTGAAAAAAATGAAATGCACAGATTACAAGGGATAATTTAAGTCAAGATATTCATATAAGGCTCAAAATCCAATGCATAAAATTAAAAGATACAAAAAAAAAGAGAAAATTAAAGAGATTTAGAAACCTGACAAGCATAGATTAGAAATGATAACTTAAGCCGTGAATTTCACACAAGGTTTAAAATCTAATTATAACTAGTGCATAAATTTAAGGATTAATTTATGCACTAGTTATAATTTGAACATAAATTTGAATTCATTCATAAAAAGATGAGATAATTAATAATATTAAACTAACACAAAAACAAACATATTATTCAATACTTATAGTGAAGCAGAAACGCGTATTATTTAGGAAGATCAGTGTGTGCGTGCGTATGTGTGTGTGAGTGAGGGAGTGAACCCTCAAGGTCACACTGAGTGTGAGGAATCATTATGAAACGAAACAAATATATGAGTATAGAAAGTAAAGCACGATCGAAAATGAAATCAATACTAAAATTTAAAATAACAAAATCCTAATGGGATGATTATTACACTTAGTTGTACAATGATGAACATTCTATTTAAATAATTAAGAAAATTAAAAACTCAGACTAGAATGGATAATTTTAGTCTAAAAATTACATTGGATTCAGAATCAATGCATAAAAGTGAAATATTCAAAAATAATGGAAAAATTAATAAAATTAAGAAAACTTAAAGGCACAGATTACAATGGTGAATTTGAGCCGAAAATTTCACACAAGGTTCAGAAACTAATTATGTATCTTGTATAGAAAATTAAATGTTAACTCGAATAAGTTTGTTCAAAATAATGAGATAATAAATCATACAAACAAAAAAATTCACACAGAATTTAATTGGGCAATAACTTATTAACCAATAAAATATTAAAACAAATTATGCATAGTAAGAGATAAAGGGTCTGTTCCAAAATAATAATAAATATTAAATTCCACTTAAGTGGATCAATAATTTTTAAACATAGTTATGTATTTAAAATTACTCTATGGATTTAGAAAATACAATGTGTGAAAATTAACTCATTATAAAAAACGTTTAAGAGGAAATAATTATGTGTTTAACAAATAAAACAATTGCATTTAAAAGGAAACATTTTGAAGCTTTTAAATATTCACTCCATTTAAGAAATAATTTTAAAAAATAGAATAATGAAATATAATTAAGTTAGTTAAGTAAATTAGATTGTAAGGACGATTGAATCCAAGGTCATTGTTAAATTGTTCATTGGGAAGAGATTAGATTTTACTGGTATGCCGGGGACATGAAATTTATATATTGTATTAAGTATAATAATGCTGGGTCCAACCATCATATGTACACAATCTATGTATCAAAATTTACAAAATAAATACATTATTCGAAATATGATGACGTCTAGGCACTTACCTATAAATTAGCTCATGCTGGAAGCCATTTATTGTCCGATCAATGAGGTGATAGTGATTTTGAGAGTACTGATTTCAAATTAGGATGAATATATTCCAAGTTCCTTTAGTCTAACTGACACTATCGTAGTATCCAATTAAAGCTTGAAATAATTCACAAAAAATTATTATTGTGTGAAGTTAATGACTTGGTTATTAATCCAATAAACTATCGGAAATTGAACGCACTTGTTATCGATGCTGGGATATCGCTGAGGCCTATAAATCACCACATGTGGGGATTAACAAAATTTGTTAGGAAATTGAATTAATTTGTTTAATTCCGTTTGTGGAAATGCACGAAAAATTCACAGGAGTTATATTTTGTTTATATGCACTGATATTCAATCAGTACATATAAACAAAATATACCTCCTGTGAATTATTTAAGGTTTCTTGATATTTTGTTACAGATTTTACGAAGTTAGAAGGGATCTCACTGAAACACGTTTTCCCTCGATGAAAACAGGCAGGATTCTTATCAAATGATACAACAAACATATAAATATTTAATTGTTCGTAAGCAATTAAACTCAATAATAACAAGGGAAAACTTAGTTCAAACATCCTCCTTATAATCCTTTGTTAAATCTCTCTCTCGCCTTAATACGAATTAGCCTTTCAGGCGGTTTACTTTCTTTAAGTAAATACGGGTTTCACAATCACGAGTTACCCCAATGATCTGTCTCTTCTTTCTTTTCTTCTCTTCTCTTCCTTTCTGCTTTTTCTACCTTTTCTCCCTCATTGCAGTTGCTTCTATAATGAGGTTGAGGACTCCCCTTGTGTAGATGTCACCGCTCTGTTGCTATTAGCTTCTCTTGGGGACTAAATCATCCACGTGTTTGCCGTGCGTGGAGACCCGTGTCTCTCGAAAGGAGGGTCCTGGTAATTGAGACCCCCAGAGACGAATACATTACTTTGGCCTCTGCTTCAGGAAAACGGAAGGTATGTTATGGTTCTCAGCACATCAATTGGCTTTATGGATCAAGTAATCGGTACATCTGGTGGATGACTCGATAAGGGTGGAGGCCATTCCATGGATGTAAAGTGAGCGTATAGGACTAGGCTAGCACTGGTCTGCACCCCCTTGTTGGACTTGGTGGTGCGGTCAGGTTCCGAAATTTTATTATTATATATGAATACTGAAAACTTTTCTTTTCTCCTACGAGAGCAAATTTTTTAATACAACTTCAGCTAGATTTTATATTATTTAAAGAAGAGAGAACACTTTTGCATGAGTTTCTCGTTTCCTTTTATCGAAAGGAATATCAGGAATAGTTAGGGAAGTTAAAAATATCCAGAAAAAATGCTCTGGAAATTTACTGGTGGAGGTTGCAACAGATACTGAAGCAGCCATTATTGCAAATATGCAATATTTAGCTAATTTGGAAGTGACTGTTGTGCCTCATGGTAATCTTAATTTCTCACGTGGCGTCATCTCAGCTAGGGATTTGTTGAACACGCCGACGGCGGAGATTCTCGAAAATCTGCAAGATCAAAAGATCTGTGGTGTTAAACGAATTCAAGTCAGAAGGGGATGGGAAGTTAAATGAAACCAAGCATTTCATTCTGACTTTGCGGCCCCAGATCTTCCATAATCTGTCAAAGCAGCATATATGAATTTACTCGTCAAGCCATGCATTCTAAACCCACTGAGATATTTTCAGTGCCAGATTTTCGGGCTTTCGAGGAGTGCTTGCAGGGGCAAACTTACCTGTATATACGAATCCACATTGGATATACGAAAAAGAAATTGCCACGGTTAAGATTAACCAAAAGATCTCTTATCCTGAAGCCAGAAGAATAGTCACGTCACAAACTCCACAAGCTGTAGTTAGTTATGCAACTACTGAGAGGAAAATATGTAAATCCAGTAGCACACAAACAGATTCTAAGGATACCTCTTCAATATTACTAACCCAGAACCTGATTCCAAAAACGAAAACCTCCTTTATGAATACTATCAAAAGATAAGTTCCGTTAGCTAAATCAAAAGCTATGAAGGTTCACAAACTAAAATCTTCTAAGGAGGGCTTTTGTAAGTCCTCATTATCCACCCGTAAAGCTTTATCCTTGGAAGCTGACGCGGTTCCTCTTCATCCCTGAGACTATGATATATCGTTAGAGGAGAATCTCAGATAACATGCCTTCCAGCTCCGGGAGAGGGGCTTTTCAAACTAAACAATAACTTCCTTTGTTTCGTGGAACTGCCCTGGTTTGCGATCACATCTTGATGACATCAAGTCTTTAATGTCAGACTATGACCCCGCAGTTGTAGCTCTTCAGGAAACTTTCCTGAAGTCTACAAATAACATTACTCTGCGTGGGTTTAAATGCTTTCGCAAAGACTGTGGTGATGATGGTGCAGTGTCTGGAGGTGTTTGTATAATAACATCCAACAATTTTCCCACACTGTCAATCGATTAATTACTACTCTACAGGGTGTGGCTGTCAGAATCCACACAACTTGCTTGATTGCACTTTGGTTTATATTTGCCACCACATAATGTCATTCAACAAGAAGAACTTGATGATTTAGTTGGTCAGCTGCCCACTCCATTTTTGTTATTAGGTGACTTTGATAGACATGATTCTCTGTAGGGAAGTGGTGATACTAATTCTCGCTGTCGTCAGATAGAGCAATTTATTTCTGATAATAGCCTCTGTCTGATTAATACCGACGAGAAGACGTACTTCCACATACCCACAAGAACATTTCATTCTCTCGATCTCGACATTTGTTCTTCCTCATTTCTGCCATTGTTAAATTTAACAGTAGGAAATGATTTGCATAATAGCGATCATTTTCCTCTCGTCATCTCTCGGGTTGGAGGTAGTAGTGTGCAGCAACGTGTACCTACTTGCGTGTACTGTCGGGCAGATTGGACAGTATTTATAAAATTGGCAGTTGTTGATGATAAAATGGTTATGATCGAGGATATTAATAATACTTTTCACAAACTCACTGAAACAATCATAAGTGCAGATGATGCTGCAATACCTAAAAATTCTTCTAATCTAAAAAAGGCGTTGCAAACCGTGGTGGAACGACGAGTTTCAAGAAAGTTATAAAAATCAAAGGAAATTATGAGGGTTATTTCGGAGGTTCCCCACAACAAAGGATCTAATTGAATTTAAGAGAGCAAAAGCATTTGCTCGCAGACCTGGTCGTGGAAGTCAGAAGGAATCCTGGTCTCGCTATGTTTCTTCGATAACATCTTCCACATCCAGTAAGCAGTTATAGAAAAAAGTGAAAACAGTCAATGTGTGGTATTTATAAGGAATATTCCATTCCTGTTTTAAGAACCAGAGCTGCTATACTCTCTTCTCCCAAGGATATCGCTAATGTCTTTGGTGAAACTTTTGCTTGTTTCTCAAGCACCGACTCTTACAGCCCTTCGTTCCTAAGGATTAATTGTCGAGGTGAAAAAAACACCAATTGTTTCAACCATGGACATTCTTTGCTTTATAACAACGAATTTCAGATGTTTGAACTAGAGAATGCATTAAAGCAGGCCAATAAAACCAATCCAGGACCTGATGGAATCGGCTATTACTTGCTTCAACATTTAAGTTCAGACTCCCGATCAAACTTATTACATTTGATAAATAGGATCTGAACTGAAATTGAATTTCTATCACTTTGGAATGAAGCAATTGTGATTTCAATTAAAGCCTGGTAAGGATCGTTCAGAACCTTCACATTATTGACCAACAGATCTGACCAGCTGCTTATGTAACACTCTCGAACGTATGGTCAGTAACTGACTTGTATATGTCTTGGAAAAAAATAAATGTATTCCTATGAACCTAAGTGGCTTCCATAAAGGAAGATCCACTCTTTAGATAATATATCATATTTGGAAACCCAGATACGCAACGCTTTCGTGCGAAGAAATCATCTGGTCTCCATTTTCTTTTACATAGAGAAGGCATATGACCGTACGTGGCGATATGGAGTTCTCAGTACGTTGTATCATTTTGGCTTTAAAGGTAATCTGCCGATATTCCAGAAAAACTTTTTACGCTCCCGTGTTTTTAAAGTACATATTAATCCATATGCATCCAATATTTTTACTCAATCTGTGGGTGTTCCTCAGGGCTCAATTTTAAGTGTAATTCTTTTTAGCTTGTATATAATTAACATTTTACATTACCTCTCATCTTCTGTTCATGGAACATTGTCTGTTGACGACCTGAAAATATTATATCACGGGTCCAATATGCGGTTAATTGAGAGACAATTGCAAACAGCTGTTAATAAACTTACAGCATGGTGTGCTGACAATAGCCTTAATCTGTCTCCTAGCAATAGCTATTGTGTCCATTTTTGCAGAAAGACTAGCCTACATAATGATCTAGTAATATACATAAATAGTACTCTTATACCGGTAGTGAGTGAGGTAAAATTTCTGGGAATTGTATTCGATTGTAAGTTAACTTTTCTTCCACATGTATTATATCTGTGGATGAAGTGTGAGCAATCACTCAATATCCTCTAGGTGCTTTCAAGCACTTCTTGGGGTGCAGATCGTACATCCCTTCTTTGATTATACCAGTCATTAATTTTATCTCGAATTGACGATAGATGTGTTGTCTACGTATCAGCTAGATCTTCTATTTTAAGTAAATTGGGCACTATTCATCACTCTACTATAAAGATATGTTCTGGTGCATTCCACACATCACCTGTCCAGAGTCTATATGTGATTTTTCATCATTTGTCATTAGACCCGCGACAAATGCAGCTGTCTCTCAATTACTATTATAAAATTATATCAACCCCTCATCATCCGCTACTCTCTATGGTTCCTAATTCTTCTCTTAAAAAACTATATGATGCTCGTCCTATGAGCATCCCACCTTTTCTCACACGAATTAAGACACAATTTTATCTTACTGATCTATGTGATTTGCACGTTGAGTCACCAGACCACTTTACTCATCCCCCTTGGTATGACCCGACACTTGATTTTATTTGTTCCTTTGCTCAACAGGGAAAATCTGACACAACACTTATTGTCTTTCAACAGCTGTTTTCTCCTCATCGCTGTCAGTATCAATCCTACAAACCTGTATTCACTGATTAATCTAAGTCAACAGGAAATGTTGGCTGTGGAATTTTCATAAATAATAAATCTTATAGTTTTAGCCTACATTTGTCTTGCTCCATCTTTACTGCTGAAGCAACAGCTATATACCCCGCTCTTCAGCTGGTGAATGCAGATGTCTATCGTCAATTTTGTATATACACTGACAGCATGAGTGTTTTGGAAGCTTTTAGGGGTAGTAGTTTTAATAGTCATCCTGTTGTGTCTAGAAGTCTCAATATTGGAATCCTTTGTTGCTAAAGGTTAGAAAATTTTATTTTGTTGGGTACCAAATCACGTAGGTTTTGATGGAAATGAGAGAGCGGATGAAACTGCAAAAACTGCATCTGGTCAATTTTTACCATTAGTTCCGCTCTCTGATGTGAGAAGTGACGTTAAAATATTTATTCTCTTTGACAGGAATCGTGGAATATGCTGGTTTTTTCAATAAATTACATTTTATTTTCTCGTCCGTTCCCTCATTATCTGTTTTACCGCTATGAAGAGCAGATGTTATTTTAACTCGTCTTCTTATCGGACACACACCTTTGACGCATAGACAATTTTTCTTAGTGAATTGAATCCATGGTGTGTAACGTGTAATAAACCATATACTGTTTTCTATATTTTAATTTCATGCCCTTATTTTAACATTTACTGTTTTAAATTTTTTCATACAGACATTTTAACTATACATGATTTGGTGAGGGAGCCTCTCCTCAGAAACCTTTTGTTTTTTAAGGGAAATTGGTTTTATTAATTTTATTTCAATTTTATATAATTTATATTTGGTTAATTTTTAATGTATTATTTATTCTTATTTAGATTTTAATTAAAATATATACCTTTATTTTTGTATTTTAAACTTTTAATGTTGAGTTTGGGTTTTATAAAAGATTTTCTTTAATTTTTGGCACAGCTTATCCTTTTTGGTTCAAAATAGCTTGGCCCAATATTGGCTATTTTGTCAAGATAACCCCAATAATGAGCGTCATGTTTTCTCCGATATACAATACGCCAAGATAAGCCCAATAATAAACCTATAATGAACGCCAAATTATTCCGAATATTGGGCATGCCAAGATTGTACCTACCATCGGGACCAAGATTTCCTCAATATAGGAAATGCCAAGATAAGCTCATAGCCGGTCGTCAGATTAGTGGTCCGCACAGAAAATTTCGCAGGTCCCCAGAAAAATGCCAAATATACATACTCATCATGTTATGTTTAAAGATCCATTGAAAAATAATTCAATTCATAAAAATATGTGAAATGTTTAAAAATGTCGTTTCTTAGAATAATGCCACGTTAAATAAGTCGTACTGCTGTAGCTCTATTGTTTTAGCTCTATGTTTTGTCTTGTCTTGTTTCACACTCTTCTAATGATTCACTCTCCTGTATGTCGAGAATGTATATTAAGTGAAACATTTAAAGATGGGCTTACAGAAATATTGCAGTGGCAAACGCTGTTGTTTGAAGAAGATATGCAAATGTTTTCTAATTTAGATAAACACAATTTCATTCATTATTAGTAAAATCTCAATTTTGGCTTTCCATAAAAAAATAAAAACCTCTTTCTTAGGGAACTGGTGATAAAAATTTTGATTAAATTCTTCACAACTTATTTATGTGAAAAAACCTTTTCATTGTTCGAACAGCCACGTAAACATGGTACCGATATCAGCTTGAAATGGATGCAGAGTTTACCGTCTTTCAGTCACAACATTAGATTCAAATATCCATAATATCCATCTTATTCCAAATAAGCAGGGACATCCATTATAATAGTATTGTATAATGCTAAAAGTTTGATATTCTTAAACCATTTTTAAGTATTTTATTTTTACAGTTTTTGTGTATTTTATTACGGTTTATTGATAAAGCTTTCATAATTTGATAACAATTAATAATTTATTTTTATTAATTAAGTACATTTTATGTGTTCTTAAATTACAGTTTTTTATAAATACATTTAATACCTAAAAATCCTATTAGTGGTGCGCGAGATTTAAATTATGTATTTACTGGTCCGTGAGGTCAAAAGTTTTGATGACCGCTGCTTAAGAGAACCCCTTTCTTTCTTATCTCTGATAAACATAATAAGCAAATTCTCACTGGATTAAAATATCCATAACATTAAATAAAAACATTTAACAACGTTACAATACGACATCGTAGTAAACTTAAGAATGTCTTGTTGAGACAGCATCGTATTTGCGACTTGTCGATGAATTTTCTGCTTGACAAAAAATTCTCAGTGCACAACAGTAAATAATTTGACAAATTGCTTGCGAACTCGATTTTATTCGTTGATGAGTGTTGTCTGTTATGCCGTGTTACCCAGGAGGCTTTGGTGAACTGGCTAGTAGATGCCGACTTGGTCTTTTATCGAGATATCGTCAAGTTTCATAGGATGAAGAGTAGTATAATAACAATCATACAAAATGTGCAAAAATATTTTTCTTACAAATTACAAGACATTGAAAAGCTTACACATTTAAAAAATTGCTTTCTCCAATAGTGATTAATAAGAGGTCATAAATCAAGATTATATACAAACCTCAAAAATAATGGTAAGATTCAGAGCTCTACGTCATAAAAAAGATATTAGTCAAATTAGATTTTTTCGCTGAAATATACACAATTTGTATGCATTTAAATATGAAATGTCTTTTGAATGAATGAAATTGATTCAAAAGATATTTCACAATTTTATATAATTTCAATAGAAAAGTTCCTCATGTTTGGAAAATGTATTTAATTCATAGAGCTAGGAGTAGTGGAGAGGGCATATCCTATCAAATGCATTAGGTCCGATTGAAGCTATTGTTGTCATCTTGGTTGGAGTTTCAAATGCTAGTAGGGAAGAACCAAAGCCTCCTGGAAAGAGAAGGAAGCCTGAATATACTTCCGCGTCTCGCATGTGACGTCAGACGTCGGAGGTTAAGTTTTTCGTCCATCGCCATATTTGAATGCTTTAGTTGCTGTGCTATTGTGCCTGAAAAAATTCTGTGTTTACTTCTTTTATTTAAATAGGAGGACCATTTTTGTGACATTTGACTTCGCTGATAAAAATACTTAAACGTAAGTTACCAAATTATGTTTCACAATATTATATTGTATTATTTTCGATAAAAACATCTACATACATATTCCATGTGCATATCTGTTGATAAGTTCTTAAAGATACATGTGTGTCAAAGGATAATCTTCGCTTATAGATTTTGCTTATGCTAAAATTACCATTTTATTTTTTATTTAGACAAATTTAAATTTACCCTATTCTTATATGTAACTAATTATAATCTATTTTTATACAGTTTATATTTTGAACATTGTACAAGTGGAATTAATTACAAATTTTTTATTACACAATAGTTATCAAACAACTTCTTCCAATCAATTGACAGTATATAAATTATATATCCTTGTATACAATTAGCGTTGTGCTTACACATTAATATGCCACTTCTGAAACCAAATTATTTGTAGCAGAATTTTTTTTCAAATGGAAAACTTTTTTAAATTAAATAGTTATATATGAACTTAATATTAAATGT
>JAPDSC010041337.1:32063-57436 GCA_026290005.1 Latrodectus geometricus
TTTGCATTTTTACTGATAACATGGAATATTTTATGCGTTTTTGTTTTTCTGGGCAAAGTTGAAAAGAAAACAATTTTTTTAAAAATTTTTATCACATTGTGGCGATCTTTTCTTATTAACCATAGTTAGAAACAAAACTTAGCGTCCCCTTTCAACCCATCTGCAGGAGAGAAATAACTTCCCAGTCTCTGTGATCTTGGAGGCTGTGAGCAACCTCTTTTCTTATTGGGGAGAGGAAGGCTGCAGCTTGAGAAACCATAGATGGGGACATAAAATGGTAGGGGCCAACTAGAGATTTATCCAAGTTAAAAACCGAATAAAACATTGATTCTATGTAGCTTCAAATTGGTGAAATTAAGAGTGTAGATATATGATAGAATATCTAAATCCATATTATCTTTATTAGTGATACCCCATAGCAATGAAGTGTGTGAAAGAATTTGTTTAGTAAAAAACAATAGAAAGGAATTTAATTCTGAAACTCACTATCTAATAATAATAATTTAAAAAATGTTCTTACTTCTCATCTGTGATGTGATTGGCGCAGCTTGTCCTCTTTGGACCTTGCGCCACAAAACCCAACCAACCATCTGTGATGTGAAATGGTTCAAGTGAGGGATATTTTGTTATGAGTAAGAGTTTGTTAGTAAAGGCTAAAAAAGCGACTATTAGGGCATTGAACTCTTCCAGTGTATTTAAATATTAAAGAAATTTATTTAATTAAGAAACTTTTATAGAATTTTTTAAATTGCTTAACCCAGAATTTTAATTTTATTAATTGTTGATGTATTTCTAATTAATTTTATTTGCTTTAAAGGCTACTGTGAATGTGTAATATAATTTTGTTTAGGTAACTTATTTTTATCATAAAATGATTGAAATTAATATTTCAACAGATTGCAATTTAGTTTCATTGTGGCATGCAAAATATTTCTTTGTAAATATTTTTAATATTCAGAAAGCATAAATGGTAGTATATTACGAATGCATTCCAGATTCTATGAATTTAAAACAACTGAAGATAAAATTTTAATTAAATCTTCAATTAAATTCTTAGAATCTACATTTTAATTAATTAACAATTTATTTTTAATTTAATTAATTATAAAATTTTAATTTAATAATAAAATAAATATCTGACGTGTAATTTTGACTTGCAAAAATTTTTACTGAAGCACTTCTCCGAAAGTTGGCAGGTATGTACATATATATTACAAATTTTGGGTTTATTATTTTTTAATCTGTGAATAATATTTTCTATAAACATGATCTAATAATATATTAAATCTTTAATTTGAAATTACAACATTTGTTCACTTTTTATTAATATTTTATCTTGTAATTGCATATAAGTTTGAGAATTATATGGAGATGCATTAAAAATGTTGGGGTGAATTTCTGATATGCAGTGATGATTAAAATTGATTTATATGTATATATATATATATATACTCCTCTTTCCAGAATTTACTAATCTAAAATTTGACTAAGAATATTATAAGAGTATTTAAATGATAGCTTACAATGTACAATTTTGATCAATATTACATAAATTAAAATTTTAATGTTACATTTGTGCATGTTAATGCTATTGGTATAAGAAAGTCTAATTTTTTTTAATTCAGGTATCTCGGCTGTTAGTTTAGCATTTTATAACAAATTAGTTAGTTCTTGCCTTTCAGTTCAATTTTTCTATGGCTTGATTCTTACCATTTGCCTCGATGTTTGCTGTAGTTCACAATACTCTCTAAGTTGTGGTTCTTGGTAAAATTAGTCTGTGTGTAAAAAATAGTCATAGTAATAGCAAGTCAACTTCTGCTGTGGGAATACTATAGAAAATCATTATGTATTAAATATAAATTTTTTTAAAAATTAAATAAGTTCTTTTCACCATAATAGTGAAAATGCTTATTATGCATTTCTGCAAAAATAAGCTGTAAAGTACTACAAACTATTAAGTAATTTTAAATAAGATAATTATTTTTCAAATATTGTAAATTTTTATTAAAAATTTGGCTAAATTATAAATATCAGTTTAAAAGGGGGAAAAAAATTGCTTTCTCGCTTCTATTTCTACTAAAAAATTTTTTTTCTTACTGCAGACAGATATCTAGTCTTAAACTGCTTTCATTTGTAAGAGATAATTTATTATATGTATACAATAATTTCAATACTGTTTTCAGAAAAGCTCACTTTTAGGACTAGTTATTCAAAGTTTGTCTAAGGTTACTAAAATATTTTTTAAAGAAATTATATTCAGATTTCATGTGGCCAAGTATATGATACCAGCTATATAGAAATGGGTATAAAAAGTTTGATACTTAGTTAAATATGAGGAAAATTTATAAGCAACAGGTGTGTAATCTTCCTCATTTTCATTGAACTCTCCAGGAAAATGTTCTGATAATAGCTTGGATACTAATAGTATATTTGATACAATTGATATAAATTTTCTCTTCACTTAACTCTGTGTTATTTCAGACATATTTATAATTTAATTTATAAGTATGATCTTGAAATTTTGTATTGTTGAAATTAAGGTGTATTTTCCCTGTCTATAATAATGAGCTAAAAGTTTTGTCAAGATTATTGTTATATTAAATGACCGTAAAATGTGCGGTAAGAAATGTTAAAATTATAAAATATCAATTTTTAGCAAATTAAATTTATAATTCATTTCTAGAAATGTAATTAATAAAACTTCAAAATTAAAGCATTGATATAAGTAGTGTTTTGTATTGTACAAAGTAACCTTTAGTAAAAAATTTCGATCACTGTTACTGTAGTTTATAGCAGCTCTTGTTGTGTTTATTGATGTTGATAGATTTTTAAAATCTTACATTTTAGTTTTACCTAAACATTAAAACCTAAACATTTTAGTTTTACTTAATTGAAAAACCGGTCTGTATTTAATGCAATTGTTTAAAATTTCTTTGATACAAAATTCTACAAAATATTGATTCCTTTATTTTTAAAATTTCAAATTTTTATAATACACCAGTTGAGTTTTTTATAATTTGGAAAGCTAAACAGTTTTGTAAAATTAAAAATTATATTTCTGATAATAATTTTACCTTTCCTGGTATTAAATTCAGCCATTTAAAACCTGCTATTAAAACTCTTCAAGATCAAATTTTATCACTTCTGTTTATAAAGCATCTAATAATTATGCATTTTTTTGTAAAAATTTTTTATTTAGTTTTAATTGATAAAGAGACTTTAAATTCTAACACATATAAACTTTTAAATTCTACAGCCAACATCATAAATAAAAAAATTTTGAGTTTTTATAAACTTCTTAACATAAATAATTACAAGTTACAGTTTCCTTATTTGACAGTCATACCTAAATTTCATAAATTTCCTATCAAATTCAGATTTATTACTTGTGGTACTAACTCTTACATGAATAAACCGGGATTGATATTTGCCAAATTTCTTAAAATAATTCTAGAAAAAATTATCAAATCTAAAAATACTTGGATCATTGACAATAATAGACCAGTTTTGGAATTTCTTTCAAATAATTCTATTTATAATATTAATTTATATGATTTTAAAGATCTTTTTACAAGTATTCCAATTAACAAATTAAATGATGTTCTGCATTCTTATTTTCAGGATTATAGGGACTTTTTGGATATTAATTTTAATTACTGGAACAATTTGGTCAAACTTTGCATACAAAATAACTTTATTTTTAACAGTGAAAATATCTTTATACAGAACTGTATAAGGTATTCCACAAGGCTCTAATATTTCAAGCACACTTGCCAATCTTTTTTTGTATTATTTTGAAAAGGATTTTATTTTACAATATCCTTTTGCATTTAGATACATTGATGACTTTATTATTTTCAATAATTCAGATTTCAGTGATATTTCTAGGTCAATTTGTCCTAAAGAACTTTCCCTAATTAAAACCAACACTTCTTACAATAAAAGTTAATTCTTAGATTTATTTATAACCATTGAAAATTCATCTACCTTTATTGATATTTACGATAAAACTAATCAATTTAACTTTAGAGTTTTTATACTAATTTATTGGAAATCAAACATCTCTTTAAAAATTTACAGAAATGTAGTTCTTAATGAATTAAAACGCATTTATCTTGTTTGCAATAATCTAAAATTTATCAAAAAACAAATTAATCGCTTAATTAATCAACTTAAAAATAATGTTTTTCCTATTAATATAATTTTGAGTTATGTAGGATGTAGGGAATCGCTTATAAGATTAAAGTAATGTGTAGTTTTCATGACAACAGAAGGGCCACCCAAGCATTGAAGTTCTTATAAGAATTCCGAAAACGCCTACTTTCACTTTAAATATACTTTAATATTTAATCTACATTAAACATTTTAAACTACTTTAACTTCTTAAATTAACTCATAAAGAAATTTTCTTATTACTTTTGGCAACCATATTCTTCTGTATTTGATATATTTTTCTGATTGTATTGCTTTGCCTATTTATCGTATTGCTCATTTTTCAATATATTTCTTTGATTCCATTTATTTCAAATTTTAATATAGTAGTATTTTCTTATAGAGACTCTCTTCGGGGGAATAACACGAATATCTTTAGACCTTTGTCTTTCGTGTTTGTCAGAAAAGGGTGTCTATTTTGCATAGCTGACCATCTCCCTCCTGATGAAGATATGGTCACTATGCTCTTTCCTTAATTATATTTTATTGTTTTTCTTGATTTTGTCTTTTTGATATTAAATTGTATAGTTTCTTCATGTTTTATCGTTATCAATTAAATGTACCTTACTTAATTTATATTGGCATTTCACACAATAGCTGCTTTTGCGCTGGTATGATTGCCTATTATACTTATTTATTTGATGTTGTATTTGCTTTTTCTATACATTGCATTTATTTCTTTATATAATATATATATATATATATAAATGAAATGTAGCACTTTGGAGTTATCTTTAATAGGTAACTTTCGTACCACCTATTTTAAATGTGCTTAAGAAATGTGAAAAGTCTCTTAATATATATAAAGATTATTTTCAGTCCTTCTTGGGGTCCTGATCAAACTTCATTTTGCCTGATTTATCAATTAATTGCCTTGTATTGTTTATGGTAGTGTGGTTTATGCTTCTCCAAAATCTCTGTGTGTGTGCCCTGATTTGGTTAGATTGAATTCCCATGCTGTGCTTTATATGTATATATTGAAATTTGATTGATTTTAATGCACAGCTCAAATGCACTATAAAGATTGTTACTGATCTTTTGCTTCTAAATAAAGTTCTATATGGGGCACAGTGAATGGAAAGCATAATGGATACTTTTTCTTTGAGTAAAGTTGCAAAATGTCAGTAACAGTCTACAATAGTAGGTGCTTCAACTGTAGTTACAAGCACTGATATTCTTTCAAGTACACATGTATTTTGTCTGTTTCAAGATATAAAAAAAATCTTTAATAATCTTTTATTTTACTAAAAGGTACAGAACTCATAAGTGATTTTGTTAAGTTGTATAGGAATCTTGAAATATTTATCCTGCATTTGCTCATTCCGTTGATGCCTTTTTTTATTTGATGGAATTAACACATAATGGTAGGGTTTTTAGAACAGTGGTAGAATCTACTTGCAATTTCAATGACATCCTTAATGGCAACTATAATTATATCTACTATCGTTGAGTAATGTTTTTCTTTTCTAAATATTAAGGGAATATAGACACACAGTAACCTACCTTCAATTTCCGTTGATAATTTAAACAAATTGCTTAAGTACATATTGTATATACTTCTAGTTATTGGAATTTGTATCTTTCTTGGTAATCTGTTAATTTGGCTCTATTTCAAGACATATAGATGAAAGTTTTCTCACAAAGAAGGCGCAACAGTTTTCTTTGATTTGTTGTTAGAGGTATAAAACTAAATTTTAGATATTTTATTAAATAGTGTCACCACATTCTTGTTTAGAAGTTGGTGGTGCCATTGAGGCAATTGTTTAGTTCTAAAAAGTTATTGTTCATCCAAAAGAACAAATTTCCTCTAAAAAGAAGCAAACATTCTGTAAAAACAATGCATTTGTAAAAGAAATTTTTCAAGTCTGTATTAGTGACCAGTCTGTCTTAAGGAATATGCTCTCATATTTATAATTCCTCATTATTTGATTCATAAGAAAATTTTGGGGATAATTTATATAAAATTTCAAATTTTGAAAGATTTATCAGTACAAAAATAAAGGAAACAATGTATTTGATATAGGGTATATAATTGAAATATTGTGGTACATTTATTGAGTAAACCTTTTCGCTTTTATTTTTGTTGCAGAATTCTGTTCTTTCTTACAGTCTTTTACTAGGATTCTATTTCCCTGTGATATTGTATTTCGTAATTTTTGCTGGACTTCATTCTGGCAACCCAGTTGGCTTTGTTATATATTTACTGTGAAATGTAACAGCTTCTTTGAAACCAGTTTTATTAAAATACTTGACATCAAGAAAACAAATATATTATTATATTTTTTATTTTAACAACCTTTCAAGGAATGCACAACTAATTTTGATTTTAAACTTAAGTTTTGCTATAAAGTTTTTAAATAAGAAGACTTCTGGTCGCAGATCAATTTCATATCTTTTCTATATATTTGCTGATTTAATTTTTTGTTGCTGGTTCAAATTCTGTTGTACACATATTGTGTTTTGTTGCATCAAATATTGTATTTCTAGCTTTATTGAGAAGTTATTTTCAAAAGTACATTTAGTATTTCCTTATAATTCTTTCCATATTATTTATATTGTTTTGTGTGTACACAGTATGTTTCACCAGTTAATAAAGATTCACATTTGATTTCCCTCAGATTTATTTAATGAAAATTAAGTTTCATTTTATTTTTCAAAATTATCTTAATTTTTTTCTTGGTGGTGAAATTTGCCATAAAGAAATTCTAAACGTACTGATTCTGCTCCAACATTTGGAACTTGCTTTGGAATATTAGTGACTGATATATATACAAGTATAAAGAGAAGTACTGTTTATAAAAACTTTACATTTAATGAAGATTATTACAGAAATGTTGTAGTTTCATAATTTAAATATTTGTGTTTTGATTCTTATTAATAAATTTAATTGAGTTATAACTTTATTATGCCTTCAAAAATGTTTATATGTTAAATATCTTGTTATTTCTTATTACAAATTGAGTTGATTTATTAATGACTTTTTGTGTGTTTTTTTACTATTTTCTGTATACCTATAGAAAATTCATTAATGAAATTTAATTCAAGGTTCATGCTAAATTCACAATTTTTTCATGTATTTTTTAATTATAATAGAAGTTTTTTCAGATTTTTACTAGAAATTGAGATCTTAAAACTTAGAATGACTACATTAATTCTTATGATAATAGAAAAATTAAATATAAATATACTAAAAGATTGTGATTAAAAACTTTATTTTCTAGAAAACTAGAAACATTCTTACACATACACACATGAAAGGATTGCAAAATCAACATCTAATTCTACAATAAATTCATAGCCTATATTTTAATTTAATAGGTTTTAAAAAGGTTCTAACTATTCATAATTTGCCCAATATTTACAATGTCTTTTATTAAAAACTGAACTCCCAAATTAAAATATCTATTTATTTTTATGACACTATATGAATGTTCTTCAAAGACTTGAATGTTTATATGGAAATATTTTTGTATTGAGTTTTGCTTTAATTTTTGTACTTTGTATTAGGACTGTAGAACTGAACCTCCGTATTATTCTACACGACATGGTTCTTGGTTAGAAAATAGAGATGCATCTTTGATTGATATATTACTGTTCACTTATTTGTGGACTAATGGTTATAGTGAAGCTCAAATTGCTCAAGAAACTAATATGGACATGGAAATGGTAAGGGACTGGATAACTACATATGAATCCCTATGTGAAGAGATTATTCTCAAGAGCGTAAATGAAGACGATGACAATCATGTGAGTTACATTTTAAATTAGAGTACTTATCCTTTAAGATGTCAATTTTTGTGTCATTATTTTAAATCTTTATTATACATAATAAACTATTTTGAAATATTTTTACCTGCAGGTGAACTAATTTTTAAACTGTAACCAAAATTTCACGGTTTTAATTATTTTTCTTTATAGTTTATGTAGGTGTAGTTTCTGTAGTAAGAACTAAAGTTAAAACTGTTTCTCTTATGAAGAGTCATCTTGCATAAAGCTCCTTGTATTCGACTTTTTGAATTTTTATTTAATGTTTTGGGTAGCTTTTATTTTATGCTAAAAAGCACATACATTAAAATGAAATGTTATTTTAGCAAAAAATAATTTTTAAGTATTGATGAAGAATGTAAGTAATTTCTATAAAACAAATTTCTAATTTAAATGCTTTGTTATGCTTATAGTATTGCCATTGGCATTTACTATTTAAAATTTAGTTGGGGTTCTTTATATTTTTAAATATTTGAAAACTGGCAAATTAAATTCCAAATGTTTTTATGCAATGAATAAAATCCTTGCGGCAGTAGCATTTTATTAGCAGTAATTTTGCTTAATTATTTAATTTACATTTGCATTGCAGGATTAATATCATTCCTTTGATCTTATACAGATTTCATATTTAATATAAAAGTAAATTAATATAATTATTTCTTTTAAGTAATTAAACTTTATGCTTTAGAATACTATTTATAAAAAAATATGCTAATTATTTTTAATGCTTATGAAGCAAATATTGGAAAATGTTACTTTTATTCAATGGTGTTTCTATGATTTTGAAAACCACCTGTATTTTGTTCAACTATTTAATTCCATATTTATATTGTTATTTTGTATCCTTGTTATGTTAACATTTTTTTTTCAGAATAAAATAAGTTGGATTTTATAAATATGAAACTGTAAAAATAGAGTAATCTTATTTATGGTAACACTGATTTTTTTTTCTCAGTTAAACCAACTTTTCTCTACCTTTCAGTATTCTGGCTCAGTTTCCAATCATAATTTCCATTGTGCCCCACACTTACAATTCAATGTGTACAAAAATTACGTATATTAAGCATTTTGGATTCTGTTTTTTTAAATTATTTATAACTATTTTTAAAAGGAGAGTAAAAGTAAGCCAGTGTTAGTGAGAAATCGTATCTGTCATTTTGCCTAGCGGAGGGTGAACAGCTGAAGGGAATGAAAGGGATGAAAATTAAAATATAATACTCAAAGTGGAATCCAAGCAGAATATAACATTAAAAGAATATGAAAGTAAAAATATTCATTAATAATAGGTAACCTAGGTGGGGAGAGTTAAATTAAAAAAATTGGGAATATAGTTTTTATAATATAAAAGAAATAGAACAGAAACATAACTAAACAAAATAGAAGAAAAGTAATATTTGTGAAAGGAAACCACATGACCGATGCAGTCTTGAGCATGCGCAGAGCAAATGTTTTTTCACAGGATCGACAATGCCAATTTCGATTCCAGCCACTCTCGTTCAAGTCGATTCTTCTATCGGGAATGTGTATAGTATACATATTTTTGTGTTAGTTGCAATTCACCATATTGATTATTTAGTGCAGAAGATTTATGCATACTTATGGATAAATTTATAAGCGGAAGTAAGCGTGGTTCCAAAAATGAAATCGAGAAAATATTCTCAAGAATATATAAATTTTGGGTTTAAAAACACTGAAGTACATGAAGAAAAAAGCCCTTGTGTATGATACGGTAAAAAATGTTAGCTGTAAACAGCACAATACCTAATAAACTTAAACGACATTTGGAAACATTTCATAGTGATTACATCAACAAACCCAGAGAATTCTTCATATTAAAATTTAAATCATTTAAAAAGCAAAATTTATTTTTTAAAAAAACTTTGTCTGTGAATAAAAAAGCTTTAATTGCATTTTACAAAGCTTCATATAAGATAGCCAGATGTAAAAAAAAAAAAAAGAAAAAAAAAAAAAGTCACACCATTGATGAAGAGCTTGTTTTGCCAGCAGCAATTGAGATTGTATAATGTTTAGGATATGATTGGAGATAATTTTTCAAAACAATTGCAGTCCATAACTCTTTCAAATGATACTGTTTCTCGTCAAATTGGTGATATAACTGAAGATGTACAGTGTCGGTTTTACTCGAAGTTGCGTGGCAAATTGTTTTCAATACAAATTAATGAAGCAATAGATAGTAACAAAGAATTCTTATTTGATTGTCTATGTTAGATTTTATGATAATATTTCAGTAATAGAAGAACTATTTTTCTGCAAACCAATAGAATTCAAAACAATAGCGCTTGCGCTATTTGATATTTTAAATGATTTTTGAATGAGGCAAACATAAAATGGAAACATTATGTCAGAATATGCACTGATGGTGGTTCTTCAATATCTGGAAGGTTATTAGAAGTATACAAGTACTTGTGATAAAAAATAGCCTCAGTGCATCTGTACACATTGCACGATCCACAGAAAAGATTTAGCTTTGAAAGAAATGAGTCTTGGACTGAATATTGTGTTAACCGCAGTTGTAACAGTAGTAAATTGTTTAAAAATGAGACTCCTGAAATCAAGAATCTTTTCCGCACTTTCTAAAAACATAGGCTCAGTACATTCAACATTATTATTTTATTGTGAGGCAAGATGATTATCATGTAGGAAATGTTTGCAACATGTTTATGATTTAAGAGAAGAAAACAAACCTTAAGCTGAGAATTTTCGCAGTTGCTTATTTGTAATGTAATTAAGCTACTTGGTCGATATATTCGAGAAATTAAATAACTTGAATCTTCAACACCAAGGAGAAAATACACATATGTTTGATATGAGTGATTAAGTTAATTCTTTTTGTAGGAAATTGGAATTGTGGAGCAGAAATTTAAAGCAAAAAAAAACCTAAGAATGTTTGCAAATGTGAATAATTGTACAAAAACATACAAGGTTGAAAAAGAACATGTAGAAGTAGTTTTTGTAACCATTAAAAATCTTTTATTCATGCTGCGGAGCAGAAATTTAAAGCAAAAAAACCTAAGAATGTTTGCAAATGTGAATAATTGTACAAAAACATACAAGGTTGAAAAAGAACATGTAGAAGTAGTTTTTGTAACCATTAAAAATCTTTTATTCATGCTGCGGAATTTTAAAATGTATTTTCTTGCTGACGAAAAACGGATAGCAAGTTACGAGTAGGTTAGGGATCCATTTCATAAGACTCCTGAAGAACTCTCAACTGATGAGGAAGGAAAATTCATAGACTTCACAACAAGTGGAAAAATCAAGAAACAATTTAATAATAAACCATTGTTTGAATTTTAGGCAGGAAGGTATTTTTTTTGCACTAAAAACAAGGGCATTTTGCATTTTATTACTATTTTCAACACCATACCTTTGTGAAACTTTATTTTCTGCTGTGACTTCTTTAACCCCTTAACCGTCTGGGGTTCGGTGAAGAAAGTGCTTCGTTTTTGCTTCGTGGTGGCAACATAGTTTTGGCTTTCACTGCAAAGCAAGTTTTTCCCCCTTTAGAGCTTGTCAAGAATACAAAAGTCTCTAATTCTTGATGGGGCGTATTTCCGCTTTACCCTAGACCACCTCACAATAATCGCATTTTAATGACTAATACCCAGGAAGTCCATCAATCGCTGTCAGATGAAGTAACCACAAGTGCTAGTAGTTTACTTTCGTATGTTCTGCTCAAAAATGTCGACATGTCTCTGTTATAATAATTTATTACATTAAATATTAATTTTATTAAATTATTTTGAAAATTTTATTCTATAGGAAATTTAATTTATTTTGAATAAAGTAAAAAAAAAAAAAACTATTTTTGTAGTGTCCCGATAGTTATACTTGTCATGGTTTTAAATAGCTGTAAGAAGTAGTTAATTTATTGTCTACTTATTATTAGCTTTTACTCATTGCAGATACTTTTCAAAATCAACACTATATTTCTAAAATACTGAAATAATTTTTAAAATCATTAAAAGAAATGATTCTGTTGTGCTTTAATACATAAAAACTGAAGTATATAGAAAAAAATGTATATTTTTAATAATTTAAAAAATATAAAAAGCTAACTTAATTGCATAATAATATACTTCAGAGTATGCAGTATGTTGTTGACTTCAGTTGAATTTGTGGTAAAAAATTTTGTGACTGTAAATTTTTCATATTTAATTCCTAGTACCATATAATTTCTGTTTCTAATTATATAAAATATATCTTTCCGTACGAGAATCCATGTTGTATATATTTTTTTGTATTATATCTTTTAATATTTCTTGAATTGTTTTGCACAAATATTAAAAACAGTTTGTCATGAAAATTTGTTTTTCAAAGGAGAATAAAAGCAAAAATATATATGGGGAAACATTAATATTTTTATTTACAATAGTATTCTAATAAGTAAATATTTAATATAGAATGTATCAATATCACATTTTTTCACATATTCATATTACTTCTAAATAAAATATTTTCTCTTCACTGAAAATAAATGCTTTAAAATGAAAATGATTACAAGTGGTAAATTTAGAGAAAGATTAAAAGAAAGTGCCTAAAAATATAACGCGCATGATTTATTTTAAAGATTTTATATACTATCAAAAATTCTGCAGATAAACAATAAATCGGTAAAAAAGCATTTTACCTAAATTTAGGTTCTAAAATATGGTGTCTATTTAGTTTTATAATTTGACTGATAGTTTACAAATTATCTTCATTTCACAGAAGAAAAAATAGTGATAATAGAAGAAAAAATAATGAATCACCTAAAAAATGGTGAAAACTCTGTACATTTTGGAAAATTAATATTGCTTTAAAACCGTACTTTTTAAAATCTGAATATTTGATTTCAAATAAAAAATATTAACGAGATGATACGATATAAAAATAAAATTAATTTCATAATGTTAAGATTTATATTTTTACTGTTTTATAACTCTCGTTTTATTTCCAGATTTTTAATTGATTGTTATAATTATAATAAAATAAACTTTAAAAGTATAATTAAAACATGAATTTGCAAATATTTTCATTTATAATATTTGTAAATGTGTTCAGTTAATGTATAATTCATGCCAAAACTTTTTATCTATTTTTTTCATAAATGTATATGTATATTGTGAAATAATTTCATAAATATTATTTTTCTTTGAAAATGATTTCATTGTGAAGAAAAAATTAAATATATTAATCACTTTAAAATCAAATATGAGAGGATAATTAAATTTTTAATGCTATGTTTTAACGTTCAACAAAAAGTGATGCAATCTCTATTGTTTTATTTACATAAAAACCTATTTTTAAAACGAAGATTAAGATAAAAATTTTCCATTTTTTTCAATCATTTATGAAAATATATAAGCATTTAATGATAATTCTACTAACAAATTATTCAATTTTTGAATTAAAATTAGGTATAATGGGAAATTAATTAAAACCTGAGAGATCACGAGAATTAAGTGCTCACAGAACAAAATATATAATCTAATTTTAATAAAATCTAAATATAAAAGAACTATGTAAAAAGCCATTGCAGAATTGTTTGAAATGCTAAATTCGCTTATAAAGTTAAAAAATAAATATTTAATGTATTACTTATTTAACAAGTCTAATTTTAATAATAATTTTCTAACTATAAAATTTAAATGAGAATAAATATAGAAAAATAAAACGTAATAATAAAGCTGTTGTTTATTTGAAGCAGAGGATTCTGAAAATTCTCGCAGCTCTTTCATTTACGCTCGCATTAGTTAAATCAACCGTAACCATTCAGTAAGGGAGTTTGCAAATTGCGATTTCACGGCAATCCGTCAATTCTGGGGGTTGAACTTGAGGCATTGCAGTGAAGCCTGTTGCCCCTACCAAGGGGCTCGGGATAGCCGGTAAACGCACAGAAATTTTTGCCCGACTTAAGTCGGGATAGCCGGTTAAGGGGTTAAAGACCAAATATAGATCATGGCTAAATATAGAAACAGAACTGAGAGTGACAATTTCTGATATTAAACCTTCTTTCGATAAACTTTGCTCTGCAAGACGGGTCCAAGGAAGTCACAAATAATTATTAAATCTATTTTTGATTTAATATATTTTAATTTAGTTTTTGTTTAGTAAGATGTTTTATTTTAATAAGTCATTAAAGATGTCAAAATATATTTTGTTTTCTATGTGTGTGTGTGCTTTCCTTTCAATTTGTTAATAAATTTTTTAAAATATTTTCGCTTGGATATCCTCGCGACCCCCTAGGGGGTCGCTCCCCACAGATTGAGAATCACTGGGTTAAACATTTAAAGTATTTTAAGACTGCCTAGGCAAGTTCACCATCTTTAGCAAATGGCTGATTAAGGTTTTGCTAGGATACCTGTCCAAGCAATAAGACAATTTTAAAATTTAATGTCCTGCATTTTGAGATGTTGATGTTCACTAAAATAGAAAGCTGCATTTGAGTAGTTATAATTGGTCAAAATCATGTTTCAAGTGATTTTGATACAAAGTAAAGACATTACAATTAATAATTCCGTCTACATCTATAAATTTGAAATCAATTACTTTCTATTAATGTTCTTGTGCTGTTATATATTTACAGATTAAATAGGAAAGTTAGTAGTAGATTAAGTAGGAATGATATGCTAATAAAGATACCAATTCTTAATCTGTATCTATAAAACTGTGTCAGTTAGATCAGTTAAAAAATTGTCAATTTGTTCAACTCTATTTATCAATGTTTCTTATGGTCGCGGTAGCCTGGTTGGTTAGAGCGTCGTTCTCATTACCGGTAGGTAGTCAGTTCAAATCACTGCTTAGCCTTATCTCCGTTGTGTTCAATAATGGAGACTAGGGCTTGTAAAATATGTCGGGTAGCAATGCCCTCTATGTTCCTATTCCAAATTAATACTTCTGGGGTGATTGGAGCTAGGCCCTGGGTCTTCTCTGGCTTCAATCTCTAAATTTGAAGACCCAGATGGGGGTTGCCGCCATCTATGAGCCAAAGTTGTATTTCCAGCTTCGTATGGTGATGCTCTATTCAAAAACGAAAGACGCTTTTTCTGACTTCATTCGCCCAGTCCCTGATGGGCAGGCTTGGCTTTGTCAAGTGTCATAAGTAATGACAACAGCACTATTGTTTCTCAATAAGTTTGCATTTTTTTAATCTGAAAGTAAAAAGTTCTGTTTTTAAAATAATAGTTAACTCTACAAAATGATGAGTAATGAAACCTTTTTGAGTTTTGTAAATTGGAAAAATTTGCATTTATTATTTTATGAAAATATTTATAGTAATATAAAATTATATTTGCTTATAATAAAATATGTTATTAGTTTACTTTCTGTTATACAATTATTAATCTTGTTATGAATGTAATAGATTTAAAATGTTTAATCAATGGGAATTATTGAAATGCTTGGAGTTTCAAATATTCCATAGATTTAACATTTTAAATCTTGCATGCTGCATACTATTGTATTTGAATTAAAAATGTCAGATGTGCATGCATTTGTTGTGTTTCTAAGTTATTCATTGCTGTAATATCAAACTAAAAGAAGCCCTTTATAATTCAAGTGTTTACCTAAAATTAATTTCATTATTTAAACAAATTTTCTCAATACATTTTACTCATAAAGTAATGATTCTTTTTTTTCAAAATTGGTTTATGTGAATTTTTACTAGCTTTTAAGAAATTTTGATTTTTGGTTATATATTGCTAAATAGAGTATCTAAATTTTGTGAAATTCTTTTATTTCAAGATCTTGCAATTTTATACTAATTTTATCTAAACATCAATCTAATATTACTTTTTACTCTCATTAATTTACTGATGGTCATTTTATTTTCAGAATTTAAGACCTAGTAAAGAATCACCAACAGTTGCTTGGAGGAAAAAGAGCAAAAATAAAGATCCATTTTTAGAATTTCTTAAAGATGCCGATTCTCTTGAAATATCACAGTGAATAAAAGGAATGCTGCACCATGTGGCAATAGAATTGTTTAAACTTTATGTTAAAATTTTATTATTTAGATTTATAAAATGAATGCGTTTATGTTTGAAACATTGTAAATAAAACAGTGAAAATTTAATCTTGGTTTCCATATTTTTTCAAAATTTTAGAAGAGTTTAGAGACTAAAAAACTAAATTTCTTCTACATACTTCAAAACTTTATTTTAAAATGTGTAAAAATTGAATATAATTGAATTAAATTCTAAATAAATTACTTTTATTTTATCAAGATACATGAATTATTTCTAATATAAAAACAAAAGTAATTAGAGTGACAAATTCAACATACAAACAAGATTGTTTTCAAGATAATGGAGTTTTTTTTTTTTTTCTACCCTCATTGTGATAATAGTGATTTGGAATTTATTTTGAACTTCAGATGCTGGTCAAATTTGCTATTGTGTACAGAAAGTTGATTATATAATATATATAACAGTAAAACCTAATCAAACCGATTTCTTCAAAGAATTGACACCTTCCCTGCCGTATAAATAAGTTTTAGTATTTGTTACATTTGCATAAATTATGATTGTCAAATATTGAACTTTTTATTGGAATTGTTATTAAGTATTGTTATTAAGAATTGTAATTATCTGATTGAAGATTTAATCCCTTTACATCACATTTAATGTCAGTCTGAAAGTTTTAATTAAAAAAATAATTTTTAGGTAGTGTCAAAAGAAATCAAAAGTTGTAGTAATGCATGGAAATTTATTGTAACTGTTAATTTAAAGGGAATGGTTGGAAAATTTTTTAAATTCACATTTAGAGTAAATTTTACTAGTTTTATTTAAAAATTTTTTTAGAAACTTCAGTTTTAAATAGTTCTATTTAAGAGTGTTTAAAAAATTGTATTTTAAATAAAAGATTAATTTTAAAGTTAGCAAATTTTTACTCTAAATGTGAAGCTGAATGTATTCAAGACTGGGTTAATAATTAAATGCAATTTACCAAAATGTTATTGCTGTGGCTGTATATTCAGTAGAATTTAACATTGATTTTGACTGAAATGAACAATTAAGTGAAAATAAAAAGGGACTCCTCTTCAAACGGCAAGGTATTTAAAAATAATTAAAACTAGTTTAAAGTAATTTAAATTTAACTAGCATTTATTTATGATTTTTTTAAAAAGCTCTATGGAAAAAAGATATTATTGTATAAGAAAAACAATTATAATGTATTTAGGTATTTTATTATAGATATACTATATAAATTATTATGTAATATAATTTTCTATACTAAAATTCTATTATTACTTGGTATTTAAATTCAGTTTCATAACATTTAAAGCATTTAACAAAAACTGAAAGCTGTAATTTTTGTTTTCAAATAACTTTTCCATTCCTTTTTAGCAGATAAATCTTCAGGGTTCGTACAACTTTTTGAAAATCTTAGAAATCTTATATTTGTTCAGGATGCTTGAAACTCCTCAAATTTTAAGCCAATTTCCTGAAAATGGTGAATTCCTGGAAATTTTTATTTTTGTCTTTATATTAGTCTTGTTTGAAGGTTGTTTCTAATATTTTTGTTAATATTTTATTCTTTAATATTTTAAATTAAATCGGATAAAAAAAGAAAAATGTTATTTTGTGTTATCCTTACTAGATATAAACAACATTGTTATTCAAAATATAAACAGATTGTAACCAGAGAGCAGATATATAGTTTGTGACTAATATGGTTCGGCTAGAATTACTTTTTTATTGAATGTTTTTATGACTTTGTGGTATATAATGTGAAGTTTTTATACCTGGTGAAATCATACAAATTTACATGATTGTCAAATCGGTCTAAAAATATAAAAGCTTTAGTGCAATTGGTTAGCACTCATAAGATATGTTGCATATAAATTTTTAAGAAGCAGAAAAAAAAAACTATTTTCTAATGTATTTCTTAAAAAAATTTAATCATTAACTTTCCCTACAATGGTACCGATTTCTGTGATTTTGAAATCATTTCCACCCACTTTTAATTTAATTCAATCATTGATAGGGCTATTGAAAACTATTTAAGCCAGTAAAGATTAAAGGATTATTATAATAAGAAATGTGTGAAAAGATAAATACATCATTTTAAAAATGTATGTGACAATGACAGTTGGAAACACAATCTGTCTGCATCATTGCCAGTTTGTAATGTTAACAAGAAATTTCTTGCAGTTTTCTTGCTGCCATTGAAAGAAGTGAGAATAAGTCTACAAATCAGTGTATGATGTGGTAAGACACTGGTCTGTCTAGAGCAGGAATATCAGCTGTTATGAAAGCAGGTCTACTGTGCACATTCATCAATCATAACTTGTACAGTAGCGAAGAGAAATGGATGTGTCGCAGCTCATTCGATGTTTGCTTTACGACTTCAAAGTGGGCTTAGTTGCTGCATCAAATTCCCAAATCTGTCAAGCGTTTGGGACAATGCTGTGCATAATACCACTTCACAATCACCCCAGTATACTGTCCTGCACAGCACAAGACTTATTCACCCACGCAAAATTATACTTTGTGTTTGGTGGACCAGTCAAGTGGTTTATTATGACGAAAACTACCAATGGGTCAAACCGTCAATGTGAACCTGTGTTTGCAGTAATTGGAATGTGTGCAACAGGCATTTCAACAGGAGTCAGCTTTGGTTAATTGCAAGGGTCTACTGTTTTTTGCCAATAACGTGAGGCCGCATGTCAATAAGATCGAGAGGAATACCATACAGTGACTTGGTTGAGAGGCTTTGTTCCATCCTCCTTTCTCACCTGACTTCTCTTGCATTATTACATTACCACCTTTTCCATTCCCTGGAAAATCATCTTCGTGGAAAATAATTCACTATTGAAGCAAACTTTTGTCGAACACTCACTGACTTCTTTGCGTCTAAAACCAGAGTTTTACCTGAAGGTAATTATGGAGACACTGGCAGAAGGTGTTGGATGCTGATTATTTCTAGGGCTAATAATAGGCTACATTTTCTGTAGGTCATGCCCTTTTGGTTCATTAACCCCTTCCGGTACGATTTAATAATGAAGAAGTGTGCATGAAATAACCATTTAATATTTACCATACCTGTTAGTTTCTATTGATAGTATTTCCCAAAAGTTCACATTCAATACTTCTTCAAAAACCTCTAATGGTTTTGGATTAGCACCTAGTTTTTGCATAATCAGAGGGTTTACACCAGGTATTCCTGTAATTTTTTTTTATTTCAGACACATTATCTATTTCCTTTCAACACCATTCTTCCGATGGTGTTTCTGCGATTCCAGAAGGTTCACTATCATTATCATTTATTAGTCGCCTAGTACGTTTTCACTTTCTTGGTAATATTTCACTATCATTATCAGTTCATTCATCTTCATTATCAGTCAGGTAAGTGTACACTTATTTCTTCTTATTCTTCATAATCGCTCCAATCACCTTGACCTTCATAGTCTGCAAAACTCTTATCCATTATGGTATTTACACTGGTGTGCAAAACTTAAGCAACAAGTAGTTTTTCTGCCATAACTCCGCGAGAAATCATGAGGGACATGAAATTCAGGCATGAGACACATCATTTTTTACTTAAAGGATGACGAAAGCATAGTTGCACAAAAATGAATACAATGCATACAGTAAGGAATCAAACAAAAATAGCCCTTATTGAACTCACAGTATTCCTCTACAAGGTCATCTGTCCAAGAGGAACAAAAACAGATGTTCCTTAGTATGGGATATGCCCTCCCCTTACTACAATGGTTGCTTCGCACTGTCTCCCCATACTCGGCACCAGATTGTCCAGCAGTTCTTGCAGTAAGAGTGCCCGTTCCTCAATCAGCATCTGTTTTAGCTTCTGCGTGTTCCGCGGGGGATGCAATCGTGCCGCAATGCGTCTTCTCTAAGCATCTCGCACATGTTCTATGGGATTTAAATCAGGGGAGTGTTAAAAACTAAGAAATCTCTCGTTTACCTTGCAAATACTGAAATTTTGTTTTCTTAGAAATTTTACCCAATAAAAATTTTAAATGGAAATCAAACCATGTCTCTTGTTGAATCTTTAGTTAAATTATAATTTGATAAACGATTGTAATTTTGGAATGTCATTTAAAAACAAAGTTTGCAATAATGAAAAATCCAAAAATGCTGCAACAGTTATCTGTATCTCAAATAGAAAAATGATTTTATGAACAAAAGTTGTATATATTTTGCAATCGTTAATAAAATTAATTTTTTATGGATTTTAATTTCAGAAATGTAAATATTTAAACTGAAATCAGTAGAAATGTTTTGTTAATAAAAGATTTTTTTCTATACTAGTTAATCTGGTGTATTATTAATCATTTACAGAATTAAATAAGAAAAATATTCAGTAGTTTTCTTAATTATCTGAGTATTTTACAAAATTCTTTTTAATTTGCCGGTAGTGTTCCCTAGCTTTTTATGCAAATGCAAGAAGTATTTTTACTGTCCTTTATTTCTGTCTCTAAGTGTTATATTTTTATTGATAAAGCTTTTAATAAAATTTTAAATTGACAAAAATGAGTAATATCGTATTTCTTGATTCCTAGTACTTTTCAATATTTTTCTCTGATTTCTATACATTAATTTATTGGTTAAAAAAGTAATGCTGGTTTAAAGTTTTTTTTTTGTTTTCACTATATATAGCATATATTATTAGTAAAAATTATAACTGAATTGCTTCATTCCAAATAAGTTTTACTGTAAATATGTTTTAGGCATTGATATGAGGGATCTAAAAAAAATTGTAAGCTTTTAAAATAATTAAATGTTTGCAGATATGAAAAGGGAATTTATTTAAATTATATTAGTCAGATATTTATCAATGACAAATATTATATCATATTGTTTTGATATTGCTTAATATATAATGGATTTTTTTGCTTTCAAATTACTATTAAATCAACAAAATTTTTGTTCATTATGAAGTTAATTTACTTTCATCTTTCATGGTAAACCTTTTTAAAAACAAATTTAATGTTTGAAAATTTTGAATTGCAATTAAACTGTGTCATTCATGTTACATCCAAAACATAAGTGTCAGTAACTAAGATATTGTTGCTATTAGCTTCTCCTGGGGACTAAATTACCCATGTGTTTGCCGTGCGTGGAGACCCGTGTCCCTGGTAAGGAAGGTCTTGGTAATTGAGGCGAGGTAAACCGGAGGTGTGTAGTGGTCCTCAACACATCAATCGGTTTAAGCAAACCAAGCGATCGTACATCTGCTGAGTGATTCGATTTGGTTGGTGTCTACTTCAGAGGAGTATTGAAAGCATATAGGACATGGCACTGGTGCAGCTATTCTGCATTTCCTTGTTGAGCTCCGTGGTGGGTGGTGCGGTTGGGCACTGAATTAATCCAACTTTTTTTTTTTATCGAATGTACTAATTCTTTACTCCCTATGGAGCAACAAATGATATGTGAGCAGAAATATTTTGTCATTAAAAGAATGGAGGGCAATTTGGATAATGTTTCTCTTTTCTTAATTAATAAGAGTCTTATTGCTATACAGTTTGATATGTCAAAAATGTTCGCAAGATGAAATCTAGCGATCTCTTGTTCGAAGTTTTATCGGTTAACAGGCTGAAACCACTCTAAAACTGAAATGTCTTAGTAATATTGATGTTATAGTATGCCCATTCAAGGCTAAATTCTACGCGGGGAGTGATTTCTGCTGACGATTTGTTCAATGTTTCAGAGGAGGAAATTCTAAATAATCTTATCTTGTTGACCGAAGTATGCCATATACAACGCATTACAGTTAAAAGAGAGAACTCAATTATATATATTAGGTCTACCGGAAAGTTCTGTCCGCTCCGGTTACAATCAGTTTCAACAAGTATGCGCATATTCCTGTGACACATATTTGGCTCTCTCTTTTGATCGCTAACAATGTATACACATTTTCGTCGCAGATGAACTAAAACAAAGATCATTCTTGTTAGTATTAAGAAAGACGCGATCGTGTACCCATGGCTACCGATAAGGTTCATTTACACTACAGACAGTATTTTGTACGAATTCCAACAAGGAAGAAATGCTACAGAAGCGTATAGAAATTTATTGAAAGTGTTAGGTGAAGGTACAGTTTCTGATAGAACATGCAGAAGATGGTTCAAAAAGTTTCATGTAGGTGATTTCGACCTTTCTGATAAGCTACGCTCTGGGCGACCATCTTTGATTGACGACGATAATGTCAAGATCATGTTAGAGCAAGATCCTTTTTTGACAACATCGGATATTGCGGAAAAGCTTGATTCAGAGCAACAAACCATTTCCGACCATATTCGAAAATAGGGTTTGTGTGGAAGTATTCGAGATGGGTGCCACACAAGTTAAGTGAGAAGAATTTGAATGATCGAATCTTCATATGCACATCTCTGCTTGCACGTAACAAAATCGAACCCTTCTTGGACCGGATCATAACTGGGGATGAAAAGTGGATTACCTATGAAAACATCACAAGGAAAAGGACATATTGTGAACCCGGAAAACCTGCCCCCTCTACCTCTAAACCGAAGTTGAGCCTGAACAAGAGAATATTGTGTATATGGTGGGACATTCGAGGACCAATACATTTTGAGCTGTGGAAACCAAACGAAAGGCTAAATTCGGAGAGGTACTGTCAGCAATTGTATAAATTAAAAACAGCACTCCAAGAAATGAGGCCGGTGATGTTCAATAGGAAGGACATCATACTGCTTCATGACAATGCCAGGCCACATGCTGCTTTGGAGACTCGTCAGACAGTCTCAGAGCTAGGCTGGGAAATTCTGTCGCATCCACCATACTCCTCGGACCTAGCACCATCTGATTATCACTTGTTTCTGTCTTTACAAAATTTCTTGCAGGGCAAACAATTCAAGAACAAAGAAGATATCAGACAAGCACTGGTTCAATTTTTGGCCTCTAGAGATAAGACATTTTTTAAAAATGGGATATACAAATTGCCATCATGCTGGCAAGAAGTCACAAATAATGATGACAATTATATTATTCAATAAAGTTTATCCTAAGTATGAAAAAATGTATTCCTTTGTTTCATTCTAAAAACGGATAGAACTTTCCGGTAGATCTAATATAAATATAAACTAAACATCTCATACTCACATTTGTAATTCTTACTCTACCCCAGTCTATTAGAGCCGGTTACCTAAATTGTAGTGTTCGACTGTAATTGTATATTCTAAACCCTTTGCGTTGCTTTAAATGTCAATGCTTTGGACAAACAAAAACTACTTGTAGAGGACAATTAACTTGTGCTCGATGTGCTTCCGTTAGACATGACAGCAGTACATGTCAATTACAAGAAAAATGTGTCAACTGCAGAGGAGAACATCCTTCTTACTCCCGGTCGTGTTCAACATGGATATTAGAAAAAGAAATTATACCTGTGAAAATAAAACTTATCTTACCGAATCAAGGCGTGCAGTGTCATCCCGTACCTTTCAACAAGGTATTAGTTATTCACTAACAGTCAAAAATGTTATGAAATACTGTAGAACATAGATTGCTTAAGCCTTCCGATTTCAAAATTATCTTCAAATATTTTTAATACAAATGTCTCATCTATTCTAAAACATGTTTCTTCAAAGTCTTTTGCAAAAACAAATTTCCAAAGATCCCAAAAATTGAAGCATGCTAGAGAAGGGCCCCATAAATCACCTTTTATAAGTAAAAGAACTCTAGCTTCTTCTAAAAAAGATGCAATGAAAGTAGATCCTTCTGCTGATGAAACACTCCGAAGATTCTTCTGAGTCTCAGATTACTTGTTCCAGGGCCGAAACATTTAGTTTTACTTAATGGTATCCTTCTTTTTGGAATTGTCTAGGTCTTCGCACTCATATAGAAGATATCAAAACCATTAATATGTATAACCCAGTGTGTTTTGCCATTCAGGAAACATTCTTGAAATCTCAGTGTTGTTTTAAATTGTGTGGTTATAACTGTGTGATTAAAGGTGTTACTCCTCATACAGTATCTGGAGGTGTATGCATTCTTGTGTTTTGTAACTTCCTTAGTTTTGTCCGGGCCTCTTAACATATCACTACAGGCTGCTACAGTACGCGTACATACATCTCTGATTATTATTTGTAGTCTTTATTTGCCTCCCCACACTGTTATTCATGAAAGTGATTCGAACTTTCTATTGGATCAGCTACCAATAACCTTTATACTGCTTGGAGACTTTAATGGGCATAACACCTTATGGGGTAGTAATAAAACAAATTTTCGAGATCACATGATTGAGTAATTCATTTTGAATAACTTATTTCCACCAACCCTCCAGAACTTTCCATTCATTAGATTTGGCTATTTGTTCACCAGTACTTCAACCTTTATTAAATTTTAGAGTGGAAAATGATTTATATAACAGTGATACTTTACTTCTAATTATAACTCAAACTGGTATATGTCGACCACAAGTCGTCCATTCTTATTATCGTGCAGATTGGCCACACTACACCCAATTAACTGTAATTACTGACAGCATGGTTCAAAGTGAGGACATTGATGATGCTGTGCAAAAAGTTACTGATGAACTTCTAGATGCAGCTAAAAGCACGATTCCCAAGCGCTCCCCAGTTCCACGTAAACATAAACCATGGTGGAATAATGAGTGCCAGGTATCATACAAGAAACAGGAAAAGTTGTGGTGTATTTGCCGTAGGCGCGCGCGCGCGTCCCACTATATAGAATACCTCGTAGCTTTCAAAAAAGCTATAGCTTTAGCTCTTCGAGTATAAAGAAATAGTCAAAAGGAATCTTTGATAAGATATGTCTCCTCCATTACATCATCAACCTCCAGCAAACGGTTGTGGAAGAAATTTAAAGCATCTAGTGGTTTATATCAAGCTTTCTCTATCTTAATATTATAAGGAAGAGCTATCACATACTCTTCTCCATATGATATTGTCAATCTTTTTGGTGAAACGTTTTCAAGAGTATCTAGTTCAGCCTCTTATGATCCTAAATTTCTCAGGACCAAAGAGCAAGTTGAAAAGAAATCTATAAAGTTTCATGATAAAGTGATATACCCGTTTAATTGCAATTTCTCTATGCTAGAACAGCAGAGAGTACTGTGCCAAACTAAAAATACTAGTCCAGTATCTGATGGTGTCTCTTATAGGATGCTTTGTCATCTTAGCCATGATTCTTTAAAAAAAAAAACATTCTTGTTCTATTCAATAGAATGTGAAATGAACATGTTTACCCCAGTCTCTGGAGCAAAGTAATAGTTACTCCAATATTGAAACGGGGGAAAGATCCTACTGATCTTCAAATCTACTGTCCAATTGCTCCCACAAGTTGCCTCGCTAAAACTTTTGAGCGTATGAGGAACGCCCGTCTTGTTTATGCATTTGAAGACAATCGGTATATATATATATATATATATATATATATATATATATATAT
>JAPDSC010041337.1:75008-98140 GCA_026290005.1 Latrodectus geometricus
TATATATATATATATATATATATATATATATATATATATATATATATATATATATATATATATATATATATATATATATATATATATATATTGTTGTATTATACAGTAACATTCATTAAAAAAATTCTATAATAATTCCATAATCATTCTAGTGCTTAGTTTAAATAAATAGTTATAAGGAAATAGAATAAATATTTGCAGAATCTTTCTTTTCGAAAGGGCTTAGGTTTGATCATCTTCAACGGTCATTTATTTTGTACACAAAGGCTAATGAGACAGGGGTCTACAGTTTAAAGTAGTAATGATTTAATTGAGTGATAATGTGTATATAATGTAGAACGTAAAGTTTTAGTTGTTGTCATAAAGCTTCTTTTGTCTATGAGTCTGGTATCTTGAATTTATTAGCATAAATCTATATTTTACTCTTCCTCTCTTAATTTAGTTGAAAAGTGACTTTATGTTTGATTATTCACACAAGAGATTCGATCGTACATTTGTGATATTACCTCAGACATTGATACACCACCTGCTGCAAATCGGACTCATATTACTGGTTAAGCTATTTTACGCTTACCATGGGAGTTCTAGTTTAAAAAATATATATATATATAATCAAAGACTTAAGAGGATAACTGTTATTTTGTTTTTTTAAATCAATATACAGGGTTTAATCATTTATATATTATTTATTTATGGTATTTCATATCTAGAATTATTTGTATGTGTGTGTGTGGTTGTGAATACATTTAGGAAACGTATTATAGATGTTAATCGCTGGAGTTTACACACACAACACTTTATGCAATAAAACATGTTTTTTTTTTTCAGTAAAAATTTACCAAACTAAATCTGGAATCAAGCTTCTAAACAAAAGAAGAGCAATCCTTATATTAGTTTTTAAATAAAAAAGTGAGGTCAATATTTGGTTTGTGATAGAGCCAGTCGTACATTTAAATGGTTTAATTATTTCAATTGCAAGGGATATTTTAAAATATAAAGTAAAGATCAAATTTATGTTGCATAGCTGCTAAGAAAAATATTCGCAACAATAATAATGTTAAAAAAATTAGCCGAGCAAACAAAGAAGTACCGAAAATCATTGATTGACAGTCATACGTTTACATAAAATGGAGATTATTCGTGTAACGAAAAGCAGAAAAGAAAAAGACACAAAACGGTAATTATAATTTTTTTTTCAACTATACAAAGAACATAAAAGGATGGTTCATGTCAATAATTTGGTAACATGTAAATGACTACAAATGCATAGTTTAGAAATAATGTAAGATACTTAATACAAACTCTGATCTTCTCAAACAGTTAAGGTTGTTGCCTTCTGTATTGTATGAATGTAATGAGGTTGTTGAGGAGACTTTGGAAACTATTGTTCATTTAAGGAGCGATATATACAAACCTAGGACAATAAAAAGAAGTCTTGATCTCACGCCAGTATTCTGATTCTGTTTTGTATGAATATAATGAGGTTGTTGAGGAGACTTTGGAAATTATTGTTCTATGAAGAAGCTATACATCCAAACCTAGGGCAATAAAAAAGAATTCTTGATCTGACGCCAATATTCTGATATTCTAAACAGGCTTAATAGAAATTAAGTTTGGAGAGTATGAATAGGAGATTGAGAAGTGAGTAACGACATGGTGTATTAGTGTTTCTTAACCTTTGAACCGTCAAATTACCTTTCTGAATGAAATACAGTATAGCATATCCATCTATGCTGATTCCCATCTTGCATTATCGACTCACCTTGTCTACAATGTAATAGTTACTAAGCAAATGAGATTTCAAGCATCCCTCACTCTCCATATCAAAATACATCTGTCATTATACTATAAACTGAATTGGGACATAACAGTAAATAATTCAAGTCTCCAATAACTTTATGTTCAGTCTCAATGTTCAGCAATCAAACTTCTATCAACAATTGTCTTGAGGTCAACAGTATATACAACCTTTGGTTTTCTTGAATATCACACAGGTGAAACCTGTTAAGGACTGCTTAGTTTGAGATATTTTGTTCTATTGCCCAAACACTTTGAATCTGAGAAGCCTCTCTTGCTCTTAATGAGCAATTATAACGTATATCAGATCTAGAGATGCAGTAGTTTAGATCTATATATAGACGCATAGCTGTCATCTCTTTACTATTAAAGCATAAATGTAATGAAATAGATTCGTAGGAGAAACAAATCCACTTTCAATAGTTATTTCAAATTTGTCCAGAAAGTGTAGGCAAGTATTGTAGATATACTTAGTCTGAGAGTTGAACTATAATTTTTTTAATACATTTTTTAAACAATATTCACAACTTGTACCGACGAATAATGCATAAGTAATTGTAATCAACAAACTCCGAAGTGGTAAAGAGTGAATTGCTTTTATATTTTCTTCCCTTATGAACGTCAAAAAAACCGTTATTCAATAAATCGAATTGTATAGTATATAAATGAATGTTTTCTTTGTATTTTCTTAGTACGAAGCCAAAAATACTGAAATGTTTTGAAACCGCTTCTGTCAAATGCAATAAGATATTCTTTGAAGAAACTAAAAAGATAGTAGAAGTTAATGAAGAAGTGTGTAGAGAAGGATCCAAACTCAATAAAGGTAATTCCAAAATGCTTAATAGGTATGCATGTTGAGTGACGAATGTTTATCTTAAGTATCTTCTGATGAATCAGTGATGAAATACAGCAATATGAAGAAAAAAATACAATGAAATTATACACACACACACACACACACACACACACACATATATATATATATATATATATATATATATATATATATGTATATATATATATAATGAGTGTAATAAATATTTCTATTTGAAAAATTAAAAATAAAAATAAAATATATTTTGTATATATTTAGGCAATTAAAGTGAAAATATTTTTTAATAAACCTCGTATAATATATCTATAAATATATATATATAAGGTAAACAAAAAAGTTCATGCCGTTTTTAATGACTCAAAGAAACATAACCTAAGAAAAGTGTATCCTATTTTTAGTTCTTGAAATAATCTCCATCGGCATCCAGCACCTTCTGCTGACCTGTCTGCTGTTGTGCAATCACCTTGGGGTCAAACTCGGCGGTTTTGAATGTAAAGAATTCTGTGAGTGCATACTGCAAGTCTGCTTCATTGGTAAAGGATTTTCCACGAAAATAGTTGTCTAGGGAATGGAAAAAGTGGTAATATGATGGTGCAAGATCTGATGAATAAGTTGGATGCTACTAAGTCTCCCAACCAAGTTGCTGTATGGTATTCCTGGCCAACCACGCGACATGCGGCTTTGTGTTATCGGCCAAGAATAGTACACCTTTGCGATTAACAAGTGCTGGTTCCTTCTGTTACAATGCTTGTTGCATACGTTTCAATTACTGCTAGTACAGGTCCATAGTGACCGTTTGGCCTGTTGATAGCAGCTCATAGTGAACTACTTGATAACTAGTCCACCAGACACATATCATTATCTTGCGTAGGTCCATAGGTGGTCTTGCACTGTGTGGGACAGTATCTTAGGATGACAACCAATGGGTGGAACGTTTGGGAGGGTCATACAGGTCCCATTTTTCATCATTGATCAGCACTAGATTGCGCTGCAGTGGCGAGAAAGCAACGATAAACAGGCTGCCACTCGTTGTTGCACAGTGTGTTAGGAACCCACTTTCGCAGTTTGTACATCTCACTTAAGCGGTGCGGAAGAAGTCTCACCATTTCTTCGGCAACTTTAAACTGTGTGGAAAATTCCCCAATACGTTTGATTACTTTACTCCTCAATGGCCACCTGCAGGACTTCGTCATCCAAGACTTGTGGTTGTCCATTGTGAGTTTTATTACTAAGGAACAAATCTCCAACTTGAATTATTTTAAAGCAATGTCTTACCATACGTTCATTTACAGCGCTGTCTCCAGGCGCTTGACGTATTCAGGACTTGAAGCAGCAGCTGATAAACCAGCTAATAATTAGTCTTACAGCGAACAACACCGAAAGAGCTCTTTTGACATATCCTTTTCTCTTTGCTTCTGTTTAAGTTACGATTGATGAGTGTGTGCTGTGGACCTGCTTTTATTGATTCCTACTCTCGATTGATTGGTGAATCAACCACGTCATACACTAATTTGCATACTTATTCTCACTTCATTCAATAGCAACGCAAAAACGGCAAGAACTTTCTTGTTTACATTGCATAGAAATTCTTAATGCTTACTTACAGATTTCATATTTCTTATTGATTACAAACATTTGTTATCAAATATATTTTTCAACAATTTTACTTTTCACTGTAAAATAATTAATTTTTCTCTGTTAAGACAAATTTGTGATATAATTTTTAACATTAATTTTAAACATTTTAAAGATTTTTATGTAGGCATTCGATAAATGTAAGAGCTTTGATGAGAGAAATCGAAACAAGATCACAAATCTCCTTTACTAATCTTAGCTAAATGCTGAGTATCATTATCCAATTTCAAAATGAAATAATTTGTGAATGTTATTTTGTTTCATGAATTATTGTTATTTATTTTCAAGTTTATCCCTAATTATATGTAAATAGTATCTAATTCATCATTTATTTCTTTTAATTATAAAAGAATTCTTAATTCTTTATACGGACATACTTTAAACTTACTTTAGTATGCCTTCTATATTTCAATGTTAAAAAATTTCATTCACCTTGTATTCAAAATGTTTCAGTTTTGAAAATACATTTCTCAATTTAAAAGTTTTGAATTTTCTTTGAATTGAAAAAATTTATTTCAAGATTATTTATTTTACTCACTTTTAGATTATTATTTATTTCAAGTCACTTTTAAATGACTTTAAGTATATAAACAGAATTCTCTTTTACAGATTTATCTTTGAAATGTAGGAATTTATTCGGGCATTTTTCTATAAACACTATTTAATAACTGATATTTTCGAGAACATTTCTTAGTTTCTATGGTTAATTCCTGATCACATGTTGCATCGAATTCTGTTTGATGTTACAAGTAAATATTTGAATTTTCGTATTTGTATCCTTTTTCCTCTGGCAGCTAATTTATTTGGTTGTCTACTTAAATCATTTGATGGAATCCAGATGGTCCTTTGAAGGAGGATAGGTAAATAACCTTTCTGTAATTTTGATGAAAAACCAAGTTAGATGAAGCCTTTCTTCTCTGTCTACTGGCAACAGAGATATTAGTTTTATGAATATGTTTCCACTATCCTCTTTATTTTTAAAGTAAATGTGTGTAATGTATACTGTCAATGAAACAGTTTTCTAAAGATATATCGCTTTCTGGCGCACTACCCTTTAAAGTTGAGATATTAAGGAAAAATTTTATAGGCTGTCTATTTAGGCCTTAAATAGGGTACAGTAAAAATTTGGTAGAGATTGCACTGACCATTTTGGTTTTGTGGGTGTTCCATCACATGGAACACTACGCCGCAAAGGGCTATGAAAAGCAGTGAAACTTTGCTTGAAAAGCATGAAAAGCAGTGAAACACGCTAACGCGCAAATCTTCCGTATATTAATGAAAAAACAATGTATTATATCTGTGTAGCCGACTTAGCGTACCCCAGGGTGTACCATAAGGAGGACTGCTACTCTACGACCCCCCGAAAAGAAGAAAAAAAGGGGGGTAAAGTGATTTTATGCTATACATAAAAACATACGTAATGATTGGTTTGCAAAAGAATAACTTCAATTAATTGGTAAGGAAAAAGCTCTAGACAAATTGAAAGGGGCTTTTTTCGCACAAGTACCAAATATCTTTACTTTGACAACCTATCGGTGTAAAATCAGGCAGCGACTTCTGCACAGTCTGTTTAGTTACCCAAATAAGGTCTTGGGGCTGCATTGAAGGGCCTGGTTGGAATAAATCATAGTCATCATCTTCACTTGCATGCGATACTTCGTCGCTATCAGATTGAGACTGTTCAAGTGGTATAAAAACATGTTTCTCTGTATCACTATCACTATCTGCATTCTCAGATTCACTACCAGAGGGCAATTCTTGAAGCATTTTTATTGCTTCAGAAAGACTAAGACCTCTCCATGCCATTTATTAGCAATTAACAAATTTAAAAAATAAACTACAAATTGAAATTTATTTGCATAAAAAATTATTAACTAAAATATATAAATTCAAAAAAATATCTTTACAGTAATATAAAATAAGTAGTAGCAAAAAGGAAAATCAAGAACATAAAAATCATGCACCTTCTATCTAGAGATGACGCGAAATAACTGATATAATCTTAGACCCCACTGAAGCTTTCCAATTCAAGAGGCCGAGAAGGGTGTAGAAATATTTCCCATACAAGAAATCCTCCCCTGTAAATTCCTAAGCAAAAGTTCATTTCTTCCCGAAAGAGAGTAAAACAGTAAACATAAACACAGATGTTTCCCTCATCATTGCCTTCAAGGCTAATCCCGCATTGACGGCGTAAATGAATACGACCGTTGTGGCGCAGTGTTCCAGGGGATGGAACACCTTGTTTTATTCAATGATTCTACGTATACTATATGCGTAAAAAATTTAAAGTAATAAATAGTTCAATGAACAGGCAACAAAATAACATAGAAAATTTTTTCCAAACATTTATTTTTATATTACAAAAAAAGTTGGGGAAAATTTCTTAAAAATAGAGGGATTTAAGTAACATGAAATAATTGAAAATTATTTCTTGCCTTTTGTGGTGCTGCCATCTATTATCAAAGAAGAACGTTTAAAGAGCATTTAAAAAAAACATTTATCCATTTATCTCTAAATGCAATGATTTGGTAACAATTTAAAATTTGGTGTTCCATCACATGGAACACTGCACCGGAAAGGTATATAATTCAAGTATCGTAAAAGAAAATGAAAACAGTGGTGACTAAGTACGTCCATTGTCTAGTATGTTTAAAAGTCTTCCGGATGCTCATTGAGAGGAAAAAAGTTTAATTAAATTAGTTATTCCCATAATTAATTTGAAACGATTAATATTAATTTACCTATTAGATCTTCTAATAATTTATTAGAAATTTGGAATATAGGAAATTTTACTGAATTTCAATTCCCGTTACCTTAAGATTCAATCAATTTATTGATTTATAATTATGTGTGCTCCATTTCCAATAAAATAATAAAACTATAACACACACGTACACACGTTTACTTTTACTTTCTATTTCTCATTATATGAAGGATTATTAGTTTACTTCCTCTTTCAGAATTGAAGAAGCACCAGCCTTGTTTAGAGAAAATAGCCAGAGATTCTTTAGAATGCTTGAAATATATTACGGACAAAGTAAATGTGGCAGAAAATCTTACTCCTGCTGAAATTTTAGAAATTCAGAAGTTGGCTTGTTCGTAAGTTCTATTTTTTTTAAATACTAATATTTAAAAGCCTTTTATTTAAAGCTTGTGTTTAATGTACAATATTTTCTGGTGCAAGCTATTGAATTAGTTTCCAGGTCTATAATGAAAGTAAACATTAGAAAGATTTTTCTACAATTATCACACATTTTCCCATTTATTTTTGGCAATTTAGAAATATTTATAAGGAACTTATTATGGTTTGAGGGATATATATGTATTATCTATTATGCTTTAAATGAAATGTTTATTTCCATGCCTAGTAGACCAGCTATTGAAATTATTGCACTATGAAGAAAAGCTATTAGCTTAATTCTAGGTATACTATATATGTGCAATATATTGAAAAGATATGATAAACAATCCGACTGTTTGAGGTATACAGGATATACAATTTAACGTTTAAGGTTATCACTTGAGCCACAGCAAAAATGGCTTTCATGTAGCTGGGCACCAAGTCGAACTAAGATTTGATGACAGCTGCTGGTATTTCACTCCCCATGGTTCCAATTCTATACCAATTTATCAATTGTAATCACTTGAAAGGGGATATTATGTTAGTTTCTCAGCAATTCATCAACAAAGCTATGTTTTTAATAGATGGAAATAGTTGAACACTCTTTTTTTTATTGAATAGGGCAATATGTGGTTCAGCATTTTTTTAGTTGAAAAACTTGTGTTAAGCAGGTCTTGCATACACATATATCGGACACAAAACATCTGAAATAACTTACAATTTTCATCAACATCAGCTATACAATTTTCTTATTTTTCCTTTCAAAATTTTTCGAAAATGCGATTATTTTGATATGAAAAATAAGAAAATTATCAATGCACAAAACTCTCTTGATTATAACGATACTTATAGTAAACATGTGTAGATAAGAGGCCACAAATTAAAGATAAAAAGAAGATTGTGTTTTAGTAAGAGATAATTAGTGACTATATTTACTTTCTTTAATGAGAAACAGACATTATAATTTTGAGAATCACGTAATTACAAATGTCTTTCTTCTTGAGATAAATACACACGCAGCAACAAAAGAGTGTCAATTTATAAAAATCCTATGCAGCATTAAAGAGAAATATCTAACTTATACTGTAAGGGGCTTCAAAATTGCAGAATTCAATTTGATTTTTTAACTAAGAGAAAGCCACCCAACCTGTCTAGTGGTTAGCGTACTTGACTACAGATGGGTGGGACCTGGGTTCGAATCCTGGCTAGGGCATGGATTTACTTTCTCTCTCTCTCTCTTTCTTGTCTTTGTCCTTTCTTTGTGTGTGAATGGTTGCCTACCCTATAAACGGGTACCTATGGCATGTGTGTACTGAGGAAGTCGGACTCCACACCAAATAGGGTTCAGTTGGAAAAGTGGAGCAGCGCACCCCATATTGCCGGCCTGGCTGGCACACAACAACAACTTAGAGAAACTGATTTTAATAATTAATAAGCATTTAAAAGTTAGAGTACTTTATGAATTCTGAATCGTAAGCTTGGATTTCAATACTATTACATATTTATGAATAATTTTCTTAGAGATTTGAAGGTTTCGTTGACAAACTTCAAACTTTTGTTAACAAGCTAACAAATGCTTTAAATAGATAAGTGGTAATTATCTGTTAAGTTGAGAATGAATAGTCGTCAATGAATTGAGAAATCGAAAAATTTATGAATACATTTTCTTATCTTTATTAATAAGGACAATTGAGTGATTTAAAAATTAAAAACAATGAATACGTCGGAAAATATTTGCAAAGCTGAATTTAAAGGGTTGTAAATTCATGTTGGTTTATTGGGATTTTAAGCTAAAAAAATTCTAGCCTTATGGATTTCGATAAATAAGTGCAGAGGAAGGAAACCTTTGGAAGCACAGAATGAAATCAGCATGTTCATATTTCAAAGAAAGGAGATATTTTCTTAGAAGATTTCTCACAATCTTAAGAATTGATAAGGATAGAAATATATAAATTCATAAATCCAAAATAAAACCTCAAATTTGATGGTATATTGTAATTTAAAAAAGGAAAATAGAGATGCATAATTTCATTCCACTCATTGAACCTTAAAAGTGTAAGCTAACGTTGCAATAAATCGACCACAGATTGCCACGTCTATTTCTGATTCTTGACATTCGGATCATATAAGCATCGACATGTTACTATTTTGACTGCTTGGGAAAAACAGATATTGGGATACCTTCAAAAATTTAAGATTTAATCAAATATATTTGAAATATTTATATTTCACAAATACAAATAAAAATTAAGTGTATCACATCGCAGTCTGGATTTTTTAGTATTCGTACATTACCACAGACGCACTTGGTAAATGTTACATGATGCATTTGTAGAAATTTGCTATCTTTATTTAGAATGCACAAACAAAAATCTAATAGCTATAACTTCTTCAAGGGTTTCTTCAAGGAGTTAAATTTCCACTTGCTCTTTCAGAAATCAAGATCTGGGTACTAATTCGTTATACTGTACTAAAGGGGAAAATGGAACTTAAGATCTCTATTTAAAAGATTTCATTTTATAGATTCAATAGCAATCGCCTTTTTTTTTAGACTTGAGATGATTTAAAAGAACTGGGAAAAATAAAAGTGGTTTACTTGGTTTATGTTTAAATATTTATAAATCCCTGAAATGCTAAAGAGCCACTTTAAGATCTCTTTGACTCCCAAGGAATTCACCCAGGATATATTCGGAATCTTTGACCAAATCTAATGTTCCTAATTAACTTTTGTCTGCAGGTTTTATCTACCAGTTCAATATTTTTACAGCATTTTCTTTTTTTTTCTGTGAATAACTACAAATAATATTCAATCACGACTTAGTAAGTTTGTAAATCCCTTAATTCGCAGTTAAACTCCTATAAAATATTCTTCTTTTATTTTGCCATTTATTTCCAAATTTTACCTTGAATTTTTTTTCCTTTTGTAGGAATCTGGACGATATTATGAACTGCCTTAATGAAAAAGTAAAAAGTAGTTGTGGTCAAGACGCATATAATTTTCAAAGATTGCTATTTGATCCTGAGATAGCACTGCAAACGAAAATGTGCAAACTGCTTCTGAAAGACGAGTCTGAAGCCAAGCCTCTTTCCTCTTTTATGGTGCCTATTATGATGTTGTAAAATTATTCAATATTTTATTTTGTGTGATGTAGTCAATAAAGTTTCCTAAAATAAGAGTAAATTTTGCATAAATTTGAATAAAACATCAATAAAACTGAGATTTCTTAACATTTTCCTAATAATTAAGAGTTGTTTTTCGATTTAGAGACCTAAGTCCGAGAAGGGTATGTCTATAGATAATTCAGAAGCAATAGATTTCTGTGCAATGGAGAAAAACATAATGTTTACAGTTTTATTGGAAGATTTCCTTCTAATAAAATTAAGCAATAGCCATTAAAAATATTAAGAGTGAAATCAATATTCACTTACACTTCTGAAATTTTAGATTATTTTTATCGTTGAGAAATGCTTCAAAGAAAAATGTCTGATTTTCCCAATAGATGGCAGCCCTAATATCCTCTGAATCGATCGTTCGTTTCGGAGACTAAAAAAAAAAATAATTAATAGAGAAAAGATTTACATCAGGTTGTGCATATATAAAAATTCATAAATAAGTTGCATTGTTGAGGAAAAACATTTCTTAATTTATTGTTTATTATGTTCCAAAAGCATATATTTAGAAAAATGATTACATACACGAATGCGTATAATCTACGTATAAACTCGGTTAAATATTTAATCTATAACTGTGTAAAAATTGTTTTATGCATGTCATTTACACACAATATATTAAATATGTGAGATATTGATATTCAAATACGTAACCAAACAATTAAGTAAAATAAATAACGAAAAGAAAATTAATTTTTTTCATCTTATGACCAAGATGCAGAAAAACCAAAACTAGGAAAAATTCTCTCTGTATTTCGTTCTCAAATTATAAGTTTATTTTACTACGAAAGAAGAAAATATATGGCATAATAAGTCTACGAAACAAAAATAAACTCTAATGTGTAAAAGATGGACAAGTGAACATTTCTAACTATAGTGCTATTTATAAAGTTCACGGAACAAAAGAGATCCTTTTGTAATTTAAAATAATAAATTTTAAGCAGAATAATTTTTCTCAAATATTTGTTTTGTGGATATGTGTGTTGTGTCTTTACTTTCTGCATGTACATCTGTCTATGCTGAGGAGAATTTTGAACTTTCTCTTTTGCTACACAAAAGTAGGAGTTACTGTCTCTGAAAAGCCTTCTCACAAAACAAAGGTTTCCTGCTTTTAGGCTATCCACAGCCCGGTGTCAAATGCTATATTTTTAGGCTTTTCCTATAGACGTCCTTGTCAGCCGACACATCTGTTTAGTTTCGGATGCATTTTTCATTGTTGCAATCGATATGTACTCCATGTGGCCTTGGAAAGAGGGAAATATATTGGGTTCAATTCCAGCCACTATTGAATCACAAGAAGTGGTTGTTGCATTTGTGCCTTATGCCTGCATATCAGTCGGGGTGAGAGCTTGGGAGTTTTCTGAGATTCTTCCCTTATGATACGTAAATAGGGTTCACTATCTATGAAAGGCAATTACTCAGTGGATTTTCAAATGCTTTTAACAGCCTTAGATGGTTAAGCAATCTTCAATGATATGCTATATACATGTCAAAATATTAAAAAATTTGAATACTTTAATCAATATAATTTTACATCTTTTAAAAGTCTGATTTCCACTTACCATTGTAGATGATATATATATTGGTGTGCAACACTTAAGCAGCTGGTGAATTTTTTGGCAAGACTCCACAAGAAATCATCTGAGAGACCTGAAATTTAGAAATGAAAGACAGTATTTCGTACTCAAACGATGACGAAAGCATCGTAGCTCCAAAATTAATAAAATATGGAATCAAACAAAAAAAGCCTTATTGAACTCATAGTATCGTTTTACATGATTCTTTGTCCAAGAGAAAGAGCAACAAATAGATACTCCTTAGTATTTGTGCTAAGGAGTATATAGTTCCATAGTATATAGGCCATCCCGTTATTGCTATTGTTGTTTTGGATCAATTCTCCATACTCAGTACCAGATTGTTCAAAATTTCTTGTGGAAAGTGTATCCATTACTCAATGAGCACCTGTTTCAGTTGTTGGGTGTTCTACAGAGGATGTGTAATCGTGTCGCAAGGTGTCTCCCCGAAACATCCTATCAATACTCTATAGGATTTTTAATTAGAGGAGTATATTAGCTAATCCATTTTAGTGATATCTTTCCTTTCAAGTTGCTTTTTGAAAAGTCTGATGTGGCCATGCATTGTCAACTATATAAATGAAGTCTGATCCAATAGCACCTCGGAATAGACGCAGATGGGGAAAGATCTCCTCCTTAAATCACCGATGCCGTTTTCTCTGTCTAATGGTCAGTGTACCTGAATGCGGATAGAGATGTCATGGGTTCGAATCCCGGTTAAGGCATGGATGTGCTTTCTCTTCTCTCCTGTCCTTGTTCTTTCCTTGTCTGAATGAAGTGTGAATGGTTGTTTACCCTATAAACGGGTTCCTATGGCATGTGTGTTTAATTATATATTTATAAAAAATATTATCTCCAGTTATCCTCTTCAATGTGAGCTGTAAGTATGTTAGCATACAGCTCCAAAAATATTCGTCATAACCTGAAACTATGCTGAGAGTATCAAACTTTTAAAATAAGAATAAATATATACCTCATTGCACTTTATAATATATTTAATAACTGTATACCAAATAACATTTGCAGTCATTTCTAATTGAATATTAACATTTTGTTGCACATAAAATATACTTTTCAGATTTGTTTGCTTGAGTTCCTGTTCGGAAAATATATATACATAAATTATCTTGTAATCTAAAAACAATTATTTCAAAATTTTTGGAAATGTGACCCTAATTTAGGATATAATATAATAGATGTCCATTTGAATTTATAAAATACTGTGCTATTTGATTAAAATTTAAAAGATATTATATTAATTTAGGAAATTTAATGTAATTTAAGTAATTTTTTACGTCTTAGGGCGTTATATTTTTCATTCGTAATTTGACATAACATTTTTGAAAACTTAGCATATAATTTTAACCATTCTTACTAGCTCCTAAAGTTAGTTCGTTTCGGAGATTTGAGAAGTTTCATGGAATTAGATTAATTTTCTATGAATTAGATCATATGAATTAGATTAATTTTCTATACGATTAATTTTCCATGGTACATTTAAAATCCAACATGCTGTCAATTATATCGTTAATATTGCCTACTACGCCAAGAAGCGGCAACAGCGAACATGTGAAAGCTTAAACGGCAATCATCCTTTGACTTAAAAATAACCAAAAAATCATAAATAATTTCTTTCTTTGGATACAGATAATAAACAAGAATATTTAAATTCTTTTTTTTTATTAATTGTCTTACTTTTAATATCTGTTTTACTGATGAATATCACACTGGATTTAAACGTGACCTCTCCCAAAAAATTATTAAAATTTTCTTGATCTTTCTAGATATGTAAAATTTAGCATATTATATAGTAATCAACATTAATTTTAATAAAAAATATTATTTTATCATTCTTCTTGCAAAAACATTAGTTTATGCCCAGAGGGTTTTTTACTGATATTAAAACAAGGAAAGTTTCCCAATATATTTATGTATATAAATATATTTATATTTATTGAAACCCAACCATTATCACATATTTACAGTTTGTGAAGTTTATCATTGTGCAAATTAAGATTAATTATAAAGTGCTTCCCTTAAATACCCACATCTAATTTGATTGAAATTATATAGCAAATGCTTTAAAATGTTTTACATTAGAGTATCACAATTAATTTCGAAACTGGTTGTTAAAATAAAACAAATTCTTCATGAGACTTATTTTAGAGCAGTGAAGTGTCTGGATGAATTTTCATAGCTGGTGTTTTTTCTTTGAATACCATATTTTGAACTAGTGTTAAATATGTATATACCATAATTTAAAATGGAAGACGAGTTATTGAACTGAACTGAGTCACGGGCAAAGTTTAAATACGGGATGATGTTATGTGATTATATGTATCGATCCCAAAGATTCTCGTATTATTTGCTTACATGCGGGTAAACTAATCGATTCTAGAACAAAAATTGTAATTATTCTTTACGGTGAAGTGAAGTTTTGTGACAGACCAGCTCTGAAACAAACTTATCTCTTGATATTAATTCAAAACTATGAGTATGGACACGCAACCATAGATGAACCGAAATACAAATTTTTCGAATAGATCCATTAAATGTATAGTAGGGGATCTATTCGAAAAATTAATGGTTTAATAATCTATTGAAAAAAAAATAGGATATTATTCGAAGAATTTCGGAGAAAAGTACAGTTTCATCATGAATGATAATTTTATTATTTTCTTCAGAAATAGAGATACATTTAATTATATATATAATACTAGTCTCAATGTTAATTTTGTCATCTTTTAAGATTTATTTAACATTCACTTTTTGCACAAAAGAGTAAATTAGATCAAGATCCACGGCTTAAAGTATATCCCAAATTAATAATATCTATCCTCAAGGGGAGAATTGAACTCATTAACAGTTAACTTGAAAGTCTAGAAGCTAACTCGGTCTACTTATTAGGAATTAAGGTGTAATCCGCAATACAGTGTATAATTCGTTTATTTCTACCTTGAAGGATTTTCGCATTGAAACATTTAAAGGCATTTAACATTAAAAGGTATTTAAACATTTAAAGATCAAAAAAATATCTCAAACTTTAACAGAAGTGCAAAACAGAATAGAAATTCACCCCAATTTTTAAAAAGTGGTAGGTTCTTATAAGCGAACTTTCAAAATATTCCACGCACGAAATCGAATTCTTAATAACAATAGAACTTCTACAATAGAGTCAGAAAAAATTAGAGCTCGTAATTACCCAGAATGCCAATGAATTTTCATTTCTAATCGTTTTACTTTTAAAATTCCTTAATTTACTTATATTCAAAAGAAAGCGTCATCAATACCGTGCAGACAGAAGGAATGTATAAAAATACAGACATCAACATTGAAAAATGTTCCTCCGTTTTCTCACTCCAAAAAACCGCTGAGAGATTAGCAAAAATTAGTGCTTAAAATTAATTATAAAGCAAAATTTTCCATTTGTTTTCACTACGAAAAATAGGTAAATCTTGAAAGGTAAACAATGGTTTTTCATAGGAAAACTTCTTACTTGATTATAAAAAAAGAATTGTTAAAAATACAGGTGTTTACGATATTATAATAATGACTGAAGGTGTGCTGCATTTAAATTCATTTGTAAATTTTTAACAATGTTTTTTAACTTACAATAAAAGTATCATGTGCTTAAGAGAAAAAAATACTATTTAAAGAATTAATTTATCCGAATTATAGAGCCTTTCTTGATAATTTGTTACTTTCAAAGTTTAAGAATATACCTTCAAAAATATTTAGTTTTTTCAGCAAACGAACATAATTTATGGAAAAATTTTATATTTGTAAAAAATTGCTTATATATTTGAAATAATTTTGAATCATTTTACTTCATCTTGCAGTCTAAAATAAATTATTGATTGTGTTATAAAATTCTCTTTCATTTCATAGATGAAATTAATTGAATTGCATCTAAAATAATATGCTTGAGTCAAGTATAAAATATTGGTCCAGCAGTAAACTTTAATATATTTTCAATAACCAAAATTTGAAATGAAAGTTATGATTGATTGCAAACATTTTGCTCTTTATCAGAATAAAATAGTTCCAATGAATTCATTTTAGATGGGATAGAATTATAACTAGAAATATATTTCGAAAAATGAAGCTTTATAAGCCTTGGTGAAATAAATTAAAAACCAATTTTATTAGATTGCATCTATTTTTAATTGCTCAAAATTGAGCAAAAATTGTATTAAATAGATAACAATTTCAAAAGGAAGCACACATAAGTATCAAGTGGTGAAACCTAAACCTAACATATTTTCTATACATAAAAAAAGAAAAAAAATCAACTTTTATTTTTGTTGTTCAAACCTTTAATGAAAGAGGAATCGCGTTAACAGACACTGGAGTACACGTTTTAAGTAAATAAACAACATTCATGAAAAATCACAAAGCAATATCCAAGTAAAAAAATTTATTGTAACTATAAAACTTTTTACTGTTTAATTAATTGCTCTTTTTTCAATATAATAAACTTTGATTCATTTATCAATAAAATCTAGCAACCAAATAACCAATAAAAATATTTTATTCTTTATTTTTTCAATATTCTCAGAATAGAGTGATTTCACATATTATTATATGACTACAGTTTTATGTGACTTAATTATCATTCAAAAGGTTACAGTTGTATTTTAAATTATAAAGTAATTATTTTCATTTTGAAAAAGTTAATATATGCATCTGTAAAATCCACATGATTTTAGTTTCACTTAAAAAATTGTATTTTATAATTATATAATAACTCTTTTCCACAAAGCAATGTCAAACACATTGATTAAATACATATTGCGAACAATGTTTTTTAAAGTATAACAAAATTTTAAATAGCTTTGATTTTAAAATTTAAATTATTCATGTTCTTCATGCGGTTTTCGTACTTTACATTTTTAGATTTTTAAATAAATATTATAAAGTTTCATTTGTTATAAATCTATTTTTAGCATCCAGTCGTCCCATTTTAATAACAGATTATATTTCGAACTGCTTATGCATCGTTAAAATAGTACATCGAATGCAACATTTTGTATCTGAAAATTTCCTTTTCTTTCTTATAATTCCAGTAGCTTACTGATCTTAGAAAAATCAATAAAAGTTATTTAATAGGAAAGTAAAGAAGAAGAATTCAATTTTATCTTGGACGTTTATTTATTTTTCTCAGAGATACTAAATTTTTCTTAAAGTATTTTATTCTTCATTTAAAGTCTATTTTTAAATTTCACAATACCTTAATTTTTTTGAATAAAGACTACCAATACGATTACTAATTTGATAAGTACATTAACTTAATTGACAATATTCGTGGAATTGTTCATTGCATGAAAAAATGAAAGAATAACCTCATGGGATCTGATAATGGCCATTTATTGGCAAGAATATATGAAAGGGCTCAACTTTCGAGAGTTTATTTAGAAGTTTGCGAAAAACTTGGAAATTCTAAGTCTTTATCTTGTGGGGAAAGAAATACAATGATTCATACAAGTTCAATTAATCAAGGCGACAGTTGATCGAGAAAAAAGTCCAATATACCTATTCCTTGTTTAACGTGATATTGCTATTATATTTACGAGTGAATTTCAAGAAACATAAGATGTTAATAGTATATAGTCCCTACTTATATCAAACTGATATTGATTAATTAGAGAAACTATTTAAATTAGATTTGAGCTTTATATTTTACTTTACTTTCATAACTTGTTGGAATTTAATTTGTTGATTATATTCATTCTATTGCATTTTCAATTAACTGATCACAATTTTTTAAAGTTAAATTGACTAAATTGTTTTTGTATTGAAGTATGGCTATTTTAAAATTAAATAAAATTTAATGATTGGCATTTCAATAATTCTTCTGTATTTTTCTGTTAGCCTTTCTAAGATAAAAGAAAAATGAGAGTACAAATCAAATTTTTACTCAGCTTTTATAAGAAATTGATCCATAAAGGAAACAATTTAAAAATAATTCTATAAAAGAGTAAAATATGTATTTGGTTTGAAATCTAAAATTAAAATAAATCACGATTAAGACTTTAAGTGCATAGGTTTAACATATTGAAACCGGTTCGCAAATAGCCAAACACTTAAAGATTTTTGTGGGCATTTAAATATTTATTGCATATTGGTTTATTGCAGGATTTTTCACAGATAGACCATATTCACATATAATTAGGTAAGAAACCCGAAAAATCATCAGCGACGTATCTACTGAAAACAAGATTACAATATCCATTTTCGTCTGATCAACATAACTAGTATCGAGCTTGTGATTTACAGTCAAAAGAACATGGTCGTATCATTAAGTCTCAACATGACTTTAAATAAAGCAGACTAACTAACGATATAATTCTTAATTTGGTTGTAGCTTTGTCCTTATTATTATGAGATAATTTTTTATTAATTGCCTGATTATTACTTATTGGTATAAAGGAGTTCAAAAATCGAAGCCGTTCGTAGTTGCTTTTATAATCGTAAATGAATAAAATAGTATGTGAAAGATACACGTAAAGAAAAATTATTATCTAGCAAAAAATACAATAAAACATAAAATAACTTGAAAAATTAAAAAAAGTAATGTCTGAATCGTCATAAGTACAGTTTGTAACATTTTCAACTTTTGAAATTCTTGATATTTCACAATTGAACTTTTCTTTTCTCATTTTATACATTACTTTAAATTAATACATGGTTTTTAGTTTAATTAATTAATTTTTAGATAATTAAATTGAATTTTCATTAAAAAAATAATTGAATTTTTCAATATAATTAAGAGTAATATTATTTAATTTTTTAAATAGTTAATTTTTTAATTTTATTATAATACAATTAACAATTATTTAATTAACCAAAAAATTTGTTTCATTAATTTTCAATCAATTTGAATAAGAAATAAAAATTATCTACGTTTATTGAAATATTCAGTCTTATAATAATATATATATATACATACATGTATATATGCTTATATTTATAAATTACCTAGTATATCTTTATTTAAAAAGTAAAAAAGAGATTCCAATAATAAAAGAAAATGGCTTTTATTTCACTTTTCTCTTTCTCTTTTTTATTTTTCATTAATTTAATTCTCTTAATCCATTGAATCTTTGTTAATCATTTTACATTAATTAGTAAGAGTTTTAAATAACGAAGACAGCAAGAAATGATAGAGAAAGCAAACTCTCCAAAAGAACTTATTTCTTTCTCTTGAGAAATGATGAATATTTTGTCTCTAAAAAAGACGTGTGTGTGTATGTGTGTGGTTTAAAGTTTAAAATTGTAGAAATGAGCATTTGGCATGTAAAATAACTTTCTTCTTTTGAAAGAAAGTATTTAAGTGTACAATGCTTACAAAAGCTATTTTTTAGTGGAATACTTTAATCTCTTTGTAATTTAAGAGCTTAAGAAACAAGATTTAAGAATATAAAATTGTATTTAATTGAAAAATAATATCGTTACCGAAATATGGTTAAAAGCTGCTTCATTATATATTTTTATATTATTTTTTCCCCTGATTAATTATTTATTTTAAAATTGCAAGCAAATAAAAATTTTGTCTGTAAAGTTATATATTTAATTAAATATTCATAATTGGGAATATAATATTTAATTAGTTTAAGAAATCATGTCTGATGTTATTCATTCAGTTAAATCTTAAGAAATTTTCTGTTACTCGTAAAAGCTTCTAATGAGAATACATTCCTCTACCAAATAAATATTTTCCTAATTTCGGTATAAATAATACAGTTACGTACAAATAATATTAAATAAAATTAACTCTATAATTTAATTAATTTTGATTTATTTACCAGGTCAAATAAATAGTGAATAACAGAAATTAATAAATATATAACGTCTGCTTTATTGCTAGTTTTGGTACATTGCCTGACATTGAAAATGTCACACCATGAAAGTCATTTAACAATGCTGGTTTCACAGAATACGTTGCGCAATATGTTATGCAATAATTTAAGATGCAAATTGGTCACGTTATTATAGAGCGAGATAAATAAGCAAAGAAGCTGTTTTCCAACCAATCTTAACCAGTGGAAGCCACCAGTCTTATTTATTTGCTTTTGTTCTTAGTACTATTTTAAGAAATTCAAAGTTGCAGAAGATATATATAAAGATAAATAGATGCCATGACAAGAGAGATGGCATCGAAGGCAGGACCTTTTTTTGAGAGATTAGATCGTAGACTCATGTATGGGTAGTTAGTTTTACAATTGTATCACTTCTAAAAACTAAGTAGATGCTTTTACTATAGTATCATTTTTGAAAACTATGTAGATGCTTTTACTATTGTATCATTTCTGAAAACTATGTAGATGCTTTTTCTATTGTAACACTTCTGAAAACTACGTAGATGCATCAACTGTCTCAGAATAAGAACTAGATGGACGAAATAACAAGATGCGAATAGTCGTGGACGACTAAGACCTTTTTGTCGGAAAATAATATCAAATCAATGCTTCTGAAAAAAGTTGAGATAGCACTAAATCAACATCTGATAATATTCTGCGCAACGTACTAGGAGCTTTGGATGTGTCAATATTTCCGAGAACAGCTTCATAATCATTGATTGAAAGCATGTGGAAGATGATGTGGATATATTGTTTTTTGTAAAGACTGCATCAATATCAAATCATAGAAGAGAAAGATAGCGTTAGCGTTTCACAATGCCATCGATATCTTTGTCAGCAACTGACAGGCACACTGTGATATTTAGAGATGAGTCTCAGTTTATTTGAATATAGCCTCAGGCTGAGAGTATAAAAGTGTTGGAATTCTGTTAATCGTCTGTTGTAAAATGCAACATTGACTGTTCTTCGTCGTGAAATAATGGTTTTTTTGCTTGTAATCAACCATGACATCGAATCATAGCTGGAATGAATCAAAGACACATTAGGAGCACAATTATGATAGGCAGGTACTGCAACATGTTGTGCTACATTCATTCAACAACTGAAAAAGGAGAATTTTCTAGCAAGATAATGTGGTGTCGCACATTACACTCATAAACAGACAAGTCTTGCAGCATACCCAGTTGCTTCCTTGCTTTAAATTGTTTCTTGACTGAGCATTTCTGGGATATCATTTCAAAGTTTGTTTCTAATGCCCTATGCTTCATCGGTAGACAAATTGTAGAGAATGGAACAGAACATATGAATTTTTATTCTGCAGAGCACAATCCTCACGTTTGATTAAAAGTTAAATATAATAAAAAATTTTTCATAAAATATTTCGTTATGTAATGCAAAATTAAAACAAAAATTTAAGATTGAGGAAAAATAGGTTTTATGAACAACAATTAATTTTATTAAATTTACAATCAAACACTATTATAAAGCATACTAATACAATGATATAATGTTTCAACTTAACGATGCAAATTAAATAAAGAAACTACATGACTTAATAATGAAATTGTAATATCAAAAAGAAAATATGAAAATTTCTTTTTGTCTGGGCGAAGAAAGGACAAAGATTAACACAAAGAGAGAGAAAGTAAGCGTCCATGTCCAAACCGGGATTCAATCCCAAGAGAAACAAACCAGGAGTCAGGAACATTAACCACTCTGCCATTGGCCGGCGTATACTAGAAAAACTGGAGATTTAAAAAAAAACATCCTTCCACAAGAATTTGGTTCCCACTCTTTTTTAATCAGCAAAAATAAGCAAATTATAAATCTTTCCCACCCCTAAAAATGCTAATAATATATTTACAAAAAAATTTTCTTTCAATCAATTACAAATAAATTTAAGAAGTTTTTTTAAGAAGTTTTTTTAAGAAATTATCCAACAAAAAAGTATATTTTGCGTGTAAAGCTCTGTAACACATATATTACTTTTTCTGTAAGCAATAATATAAAAATATAAAAAAAGGACATACATGAATATTTACATAATAAGTAACATATATGCGATTTGATCAAAAGAATTTGGACACTTTTAATTTCAAACTTTTTGATGACTTTATTGAGAAATATTTGAACAACTCTACTAGAATTTCAAAAGAATGAAAATATGTTGGATTTCCTATTTCTTAGTGTTGGTTTGATCATAAATGCAATTAGAAGTAGAATAACAAATTAAATAAAAATATTTACATTTAAATTAACTCCATATCATGAAAATCATAAAATGATTGGTACTTATGAAAAATAAAATTGTCATGACCAAATAGATTTTCTATAGGTATTTGTGTATAAAAATCGTATATCCATAGTATTTATGAATATTTTGTTAAAAATACTAGGTAAATTTTCATATGATTTTTTATAACATGCAAAGATCTAAATCAAATTCAATAGTATTTGAAAAAATGCTTAAGCATAAATATTCTGTTTAAAATGAATAACTAATAATTCATTAAATATAGGTATTCATACCAAATAATCTGAATGTGCTAATAGGTTAATGGATTTTTTCTTTTAGAAATAGTTATAAACTATGCAATATAATTTGTATGAAAATTGCAGATAAATTATTCGAACTTTCAGAAAGCTATTTATAATATAAGCCCCATTTTGCTTAATTTTTTAAAGTAGCTGATTTATAAGAGAGATTTGTTCATCAGAAGATCTGTACAAAAACATATTCAAGTTATCTAGTTTTATGTACTATTTCTACTGTAAAGCGAGTGTAAAAGAATTAAGCATAAAATAACTTTCTTGTTATTGACTGACAGACTTGGTATTGACTTGTATTTGACTGATTTTGTACTGTAGAGTGAGCGTAAAGGAAGTAAGTATGAAATAACTTTCTTGTTATTGACTGATAGACTTGTATTTGACTGATTTTCTACAGTAGAGCGAGCGTAAAGGAAGGAAGAATAAAATAACTTTCTTGTTATTGACTTGTATTTGACTGGTTCAGAAGATGAAAATTATTATATATATATTTTTTTAGTTCCTTCGCTGAATTATAAAAGTGTAATAGCACTATAAAACTTAAGAAATCGCATAACAATATTGTGATTATAGAAAAAACTCTAATTGGA
>JAPDSC010041344.1:0-13470 GCA_026290005.1 Latrodectus geometricus
GGCCATCTTTGAGAATCCAAGGGAATAACACTACGATCCTATAATGAAATTAAAATACGAAGTATTTCAATAACAATTTAATACATAAAATTGTCCATATTATTTGATATCCTTAAGGGTTTTCATAAAAATATTTGTGAATGTATTCATACTTGTATAATTTGTATTTAAATAACACAAGTAAGTAGCAAAATCTGTTGAATAAACTTTAAGTAATTACTCATAGAGCAGTTTATAACATAACATAATGCTTAATGTAGTTTTTTATGATAAAAATATCATTTTAAGTGTTTATTAAAATAATATTTTTTTCATTGATGATTTCATAATTATTAAAGTATGAAATGATTATTTCTCATCATTTTTCTTTAATTTTGAGAAATTCTTGCCATACGCTGCTATACAGCGTTGCAGAGTGTAAGAATAACAACTATCACTGAGCAAAGTTTTTATTATATTTTTAAATCCATGCCATGATATTTGCGAAATTAAAAAAAAAATTGTAAGTGTGTTAATTATTTCTATGTAATTTATAATGAAACTAAATTAATTAAAATTACATTTGACCTTTATATAGAAATCATGTAAGTTAAAAACAAAAATCTTGCTTCATTCGTTTTTGTTACGTTCTTCGAAAAATCTTTTTATCAATCAAAGATACAATTTTACTAAATAAATATCGTTGTCTTAATTCTTTACAGTACTTTTTACATAAATCTTAAAGTCATAATTAATACATAAACTGAAAGACATCTCAAACAGTTATATGTACAAAGTGCGTAAGCGTGTTCAATGTAAGCAACTTTCGTTTCATGGCACACATCATGTCGATAACCCAGTTCTTCTCAAAAGTTGTTTAGTGTGTTGGGTAATGGTTGCAGCAGCTATTTCAATCCTCCTTAAGTCGGGTAGGTCAGCTTGTAATAGAGGCGCATACACACGATCCTCCCAATGATATAAAATAACATAGCGAGAGATCCTGTGATCATGGAGGCCATGCAAAAAATAGCTCTGTCATTGGGTGCTTTTCGGCAAATCAAGAGCTAAGGTACAGTGACGTTCAACCAATTGCATACGTTGCTAGTGAGGGGTGCACCATCTTGGTGCTAAATGATGTTAATTGGTTTGTCTTCTACAAATTGGGCTGATAGCCACAGTTGTAAAGCAAGATATGAAATACCTCTTTCAGTTGCTTCTCCAAAATAGAAAGGGTCATAAACTGTCTACCGAGATATGGCACAAAAACATTCAATTTAGGAAAGTCTCGTTGCAACTGTACCATCTCGTGATGATTTTTCGAACCCCTATATCCAAAAAGGGATCCCTTTTCTAATCCTTATTATGAACATGTCCTCTGATTGGAAATACCAATAGATCACTGCAAACAACACAATACAGAAAATCATCGTGCAACATTTCATGAGCAAAGTTGGCATGTAAACCATGTGTAGGCTTTAGAACTATGTATACTGTAGGCTTTAGATACTGTAGATTTTAGACATACTGTAGGCTTTAGAACATGTAATAACTACTAACGATAAAGACATTTGTAAGCGTTTCTGCAAATGTTTTCGAACAGTCTTCACCAGAATTAATAATTCACCGAAGTGATTTTGTCAGGCTATGCATGAAAAAAACTCACTTGCTCAACACCCTCTTCAGAAACCCTTTGTCGTTTCGTACTCTTCCCTTCGCAAAGGCAGTCAGTCCTTTCGAACTGATGATACCACCTGCATATGTTATTATTATTAAGGGGATCACATCTGAGCTTAATTCGGAAAGCACGTTGCTTAGTAATCACAGATTCAATCTTTGAAAACTACAGAACAAAAATGTCTTTTAGTTTATTAGTTGACATTTTTGCTACAGCCGTTTTCTTATGTATGCGCAGAAGCGCTAGCGCATAGGTTTTTTTAGAGCATGCGCGTACCTACAAATAGAACTGTTTGAGATGTTCTTTTATTTCATGCATTAATTTTTTTCTACAAATTTTTAGTGTAACAAATACTACAAAGCATTAAAGCTCTGATATTTATTTATAAACACCCTGCATATATTTAAAGTATATATTTTATGTTAAATAATAAATGTGATTTGACGCGTTACATAAAGAATCAAGATTTTCATAAGCAGAGATAAATGGAAGTTTGTGAGATATGCATTTAAATTATGAGAAAGTATAGTGTTTAAAGATTCCAGTACTGTAGTTAACAAGTAATGAAAACGCGTCTGTTATTTTCTTATAAAGGAGATATTAAAGAAAAACATCTTTAAAATTTATTCAACAGTGGAACGAATGGTTAATCGACTTTGAAAGAGGAGATATTAGCGGGTTCAAAATTGCAAAGATACTCGAAAAAACATATTAGTTAAAAAGTTATTAAAAATTAAATTTGTCTACCTATGTTATCAAACTGTCTAGACACTAATTATTAACGATATATTTGGTGACATACTTTGTGATTCTCGAAACAATATTCAACGAGATACGATATATTTTAGTGATTTCCTAAATCATCAGATTTTGTTCCAATGCCACGTTAAAAAAATAACTTCAACCGTCTCTTAATTAAAGTAATTTATTATCAATATATTTATGAAAGAATATGATTGAAGGATAAACGGACTTGATAGATTCTATGACACACCCAATATCAATTTGATACTGGGTGTGGCATTAAGTAAAACCTCAAAACCTATTGGCATTAACATTATTTTTCTACTAACAGTGCATGGGATATATTTTGTTTTCAACTAATCATTTTTTTCCATTTATACCCACATTATTGACAGACTGTGCGTCAAGGTCATGCCTCAAATGTTTATAATAATATATATTCTTTGCAACACAGAATATTAATGTATTAAAATTGGAAAACTGAACTATATGCGAATTAAGTTGACGGATAAAATTTCTATGCTTCACTCTTTAGAAAAATTGTATAATATGTGAACTACATGTTAGAAATTATATCTTTTTTCGAATAAAATAAGAACTATATCATATTGATTAGAATAGCTATTATATAAAATTAGCATGGCTGTAATTTAATAGTATTAAGCATAAAGCAGGGTAAATAGAAAAAGAGGCATAAAGCATTTTAATAGTGTATTACAACATTAACCTTTGTTCTTTGGAGTGTCATAATAAACATTAAGTCAATAATAATAATATATCTATGAATTAAAATTATAAATAGAAATACATTATGGTTTTAAATAAACTTTAACTACTATGGTCATCTTCAGAAAAGTTCAATTTCTATAAAATGGGATATGTTGAGAAGCTTAGTAGAACACAACAAGAGAAATACCTACAAAAAATAGCAGCTTCTATTATTAGATTCATTGCGCTTAAAATTTTCAGAAAATGTGCTTAGGATGACAGTGTTGCAAAGAATTAGGAAGAAAAAAAATTTGCATTTCTCAATTTGTATCAGAATATAAGACATTCAATTAAAAATCTAAGCCATTTTTTATTTTAGTACTCTTTTTCTCTGTATTTCAATGGGCCTCCGAATTTCACAATTTCGAATATCACGGGGTTTTTTTTTTTTTTTTTTTTTTTTTTTTTTTTTCTTCCCGTTTGAAGAACAATATAACCCTGTCATCTGCGGCTATGATAACGTTTGAATGATCGTTACTGGACAATCACACAACTCTTCCTGTCACTTACAACAATGCTTTTTAAAATTATGAATCATAGTATCCACACTTCAAATTTTTTTTCAATATCACCATGACTTGAGCTCAGGTAGAATCGTTCAGATTGTCTGTGGACATATCATACTAAAACAATAATTTGATATCATTTAAATTGATGTACACCATGCAACAGTTCTTACTGAAATACTGATCATGCACCAGAAGTGTAATTTCAAGCCTTCCAACTTCGTCCTACAAGTCATGCTACAAATGTATGATATCTTATTGAACATGACTCCAGTCAATATTCTGACTGGATTTCCAGTCCCTTCCTCTGCTAATTCCAATAATGTGACAATTTTTCAGTTTTTTCGTAAAATTTTGTACACGTGTGTAATACACTGGTGTGCAAAACAAACAACAGGTGGTTTTTCTGCCATAACTCAGCGAGAAATCATCTGAGGGACATGAAATTCAGACATGAGACACATCATTTTGTACTTAAAGGATGACGAAAGTATAGTCGCACAAAAATGAATACAATGCAAACAGTATGGAATAAAATATTAATAGTCCTTATTAAACTCACAGTATCCCTGCACAAGATCATCTGTCCAAGAGGAACAATAACAAACAGATGTTACTTAGTATGGGATATGCCCTCGCCTTACTGCAATGGTTGCTTCGCACCATCTTCCCATACTCAGCACTAGATGGTACAGATGTTCTTGCGGTAAGAGTGCCCATTCCTCAATCAGCATCTGCTTCAGTTGTTGCGTGTTCCCCGTGGGTTGAAATGCGTCTCCCCAAAGAATCCCTCACATGTTCTATGGGATTTAAATCAAGGGAGTACGCTGGCCAATCTTGCAGGAGAAAAAACCCGAAACCAGTCAGCAAGTGTCATTACTCAGCAACTGTGTACAGCAACGGGGCGACAAGTGTCGTGGTTTACTGTGGCCAAACGCCTTCACAAAGGTGGGCTTCTTCGCCCACCGTCCCGAACGCTGTTCCATTGACAGCTCGCCATCGGTGGCACCGCTTAGAGTGGTGCAAAGAGCACAAAAACTGGACATCTGATCAATGGAGTCATGTCCTCTTCCCAGATGAGAGTTGTTTCAGTGCCACAAGTGATTCTCAACGCCAGTTGATTTGGAGAGAGGTTGGGACATGATTTCTTCCCAATATCATAACGGGAAGAGACTGTTATGGTGGTCCTGGAGTTCTCATCTGGGGAGGAATTATGCTGAACGGGCGGACTAAGCTCCACATTTTCGACAGAGGTTCTGTAACAAGAGATCGCTATTGTCAGGAGGTAATCCTTCCCCATGAACGTCTGTTCTGAGGTGCCATAGGAGCAGATTTAATTTTTATGGATGACAATGCACGGTTACATCGAACTCATTCTGTTCAGCAGCTACTGGAAAGTAAAGATATCACCCAAATTGATTTTCCAGTGTAATCCCCTGATTTAAATCCCATAGAACATGTGTGGGATTCTTTGAGGAGACGCATTGCAGCCCCCGAGGAACACGCAGCAACTGAAACAGATGCTGATTAAGGAATGGGCACTCTTACCGTAAGAACATCTGGACCATTTGGTGCTGAGTATGGGAAGACGGTGCGAAGCAACCATTGCAGTAAGTCGAGGGCATATCCCATACTAAGGAACACCTGTTTGTTATTGTTCCTCTTGGATAGATAATCTTGTGCAGGGATATTGTGAGTTCAATAAGGACTATTAATATTTTATTCCATACTGTTTGCATTGTATTCATTTTTGTGCGACTATACTTTCGTCATCCTTTAAGTACAAAATGATGTGTCTCATGTCTGAATTTCATGTCCCTCAGATGATTTCTCGCAGAGTTATGGCAGAAAAACCACCTTTTGCTTAAGTTTTGCACACTAGTTTATAATAAGTGATTTTTGCTTTACAGCATAAAAAAAATAGTATAATCATACAACAGTTAACCAAAAATTATTATATAAGGTATACATTTTATCAAAATTTATATCTACCGATAATTTACAGACAAAACATCAAAATAATTCTCAACAATTTCCCAAATTCTTAAATGTAAAAAAATTTAACATTACTTGTTACATATTCTTATGTTGATATTTTAAAAAATATTCTAATAAACTTCTGAATATTTACCTGATCGGGATCAATGCCTAAAATGTCTCCTTGATAAAGATTGTCAGTTATCATAGGATTATGTGATTCTGTAAAATATATTGTTATTATTGATATAAATATTGTTTAAAATGTTCAAGTAAACGTATATAGTACATATTTCTTTACAAATAAGCTAGATTCTTGATACACCACACAATTATGAGTGATTTTTTTTTCATGTAAAGTAATATTTTAATTATTTTTAATAGTTTAAATCTTGTAAAAATAAGACATGATGAAGAAAAATATAGTGTAAAATAACAGAGTATACAGTATTTTAATTGATGAACTTAGAAATAATCATATCATCTGACATATTTGTTTAAAAGGGAATAGAAAATCTTGGAAATTATACTTGGTAACAAAATTTACAGATTCATGTGCATTGAAAAATATAATTGTATTAATAATCTCAAAAATACATACTCTGAAAAATAAAACCTGTCACTAAAACATTTCACTAAACTGACAATATCGAAAATTCAGATAATATTACATTATAAATATGCTTTAGAAAATTTCATATAAAATTTATGAAAAATTAAATCAAGAAAATATCTTTTTTCTCGAAATAAGATTATTTTACTATTTATCTTTGATATCTAACTGCTATGTTAACTTCTAGTTGTTGTGGGTTTTTTGAAAGAAACAGAATAATGTGATTGTATTATTTAAAGAAACTTTTAATAGCTATTACTTATTATTGATTTTTGATTGATTGCTTTAAAACAAGAAAATTTTCATCACTCCTATATATGTGCAGAAAACAGAAAAGCATTATGTTCCAATAATATTTTGATTGAATCTACTATAGAATCAAGAACTTAATGTTCCAAATAACATACTTTTAACACTAGATTATAAATATAGCATGAAAATTTATGTGTGGACACATCTTTTTTCATGTATTTTCTTCGCCTTCAATTCTTTTGGAGTAGACAAAGGAATTAAAAGATTAACCATTTAGATGAAATAGGATAAATAATTTGAACATTTGAGATAGCTTAGAATTCAAGGATATCCATATTAAATTTAGCATTTTTAAATCAGCCACACACCAAATTCTAATATTTCCAAAATTTATGCATTTCAGATTTAATAAAAAAAAAAACATTTAAGCTACTTAGACATTTGTATAGGCATTCAAAATATATTTGTGTATTAAAAGATAATCTCATTTTCAATATCCACTAAGAATTTACTTCAATAGTTCCAATGGACAATTGCAATAAAATTTTTTACTTCTTCTTCGTTAGTTCTTCACATTCAAAACTAAATTGAATTCGAGGAGTTATAACTACTCCGACACAATAAAAAAATTGAATGTTAAAGGCAAAGTTTTCAATAAATTCAATAAAATAAGCTGCATTAATTCTGCTATGGAAACTATTTTGGGCAAATTGGAACTAACAAATAAAATATATTGATTGACCGACACTGTTTTTCAAGATTAAGAGTATACATTAATTGCATAATTAATTATGAATTCAAAATAACAATAAGGTAGAATGTGCTGCCATTTTTGCTCGAAATAAAAAGTTGTACAAATATTCCTTTAAACTACTTATACTGAATTAATTTTTAAAAAATTTTGGTTGCTCTGAATACAATTAAATACATTGCAAAACAAATATACATTCACTCAGGCCTTTGGTTAGTTGTTTTGGCTATATTAGGATATGAAATAAAATTAAGCTTCTTCGAAGCATATTAATAATAATCTAGGATTTCACCAGAATTAGGTTAAAGAATAAACTGTTACTCTTTAAAAGAATGGTCAGTGAATATTTCACTAAATGTTTCTATATAAACCCGATATTTAAAAAAAAACTTATGTTTTGATAAATTTTCCCCAAGTAGTAGAGTGACCTTGGGGAGAAGACTTATTGACATCAATTAATTTAATTTAAAATTTCATGGATTTCTCTACTTTTAAAATTTACATTATAATATGAAAAAGTCATGATTAGTATCTAGTACCAATAAAAGAGAATCAGAAGTTGAAGAAAGAAAATTCTAGAAAAATAAATTTTTAACAATTTTAAATTTTTGAACTGATAGTAGCATAATCCAATTTGCCTCTATCAATATTAATGTCACCCAATAATTAGTTCTTGTTAAATGTGTTCGCTCTAATTTCATTAATTCTAACGATTATGTGTTATCACCATTCCTTAATTAGTTACTTCTCACAGGGAATCAAATTATAGAATATATTATTTTTGGAGGAATGTTTCTTTCTTTGGTGCTTCCACTGTGCTAAAAATAAACGTAGAATTTTAATAACAATCATTATCTTAATATTATATTATTTTAATGAATCAATTTGATATTTTGACATCACATTGAGGCCTGATATTTTGACATTGTCTTCTGCCTAAGACTATGGTCAGGTATTTTTACATCTTATGCGTAATTGTCATCTAGGAAAGATTTCCCTGGATAGGGGGCTGTATTCAGGTGTCAGTAGGAAAGAACTCTGGAAACTCTCAAGCACTCTCTCTGGCAGATGTGCTTTCAAAAGACAGAAATTCAACATTCGTATCCCATTTTTCAAGCTGGGATTGAGCTTAAAACCTGATATTCCGACGTAGGCTGTTCTATTACTAGGCCACTATGATCCTAATTTGATATTTTTATCACCATGTTATGGACTGTTGAATGCCTAAGGTTGTTGTAAGGCATTTAACGACCACTTCGTATAGGTATTCTAGAATGGCCTTTCATAATGAGCCTTTCACATGCCGCAAGTGAGAAAACCGGAAATCTCTCAAGAACCCACTCCAGCAGGCGTGCATGCATAAGGCAGAAGCTCAGCATCCTCTTCCCGTAGTTTAACAGACATTGGAATCAAACCAAAGACCAGTCGCTCTGCAGAGAAATATTCTAAAATTAGGTAATTTTATATTTTAAGCTTATTTGTCAATGATTAGATTGTTTTGCATAATCGCGTAAAGGCTTTTAGCATTTTTGTAAAGTGATTCAATATTGTATGTATCAAATAGACATGTAAATATTAATTTGTTGTGACAAAAAAAAATAAAGGCTAATTTAATCATTATAAGAAAATAGAAAAATCACTTCATTACATCTGTATACTATTACTGTTTGGAACTAATGAATTTTAAAATGTAAAGGGATTATACATATAAAACGTGTTAAGAAATAAATTATATTACAAAATAATATCTAGTTGGAACATTTTTTTTTCGAAAATATTTTTAGTTATATACTTTATATTTATATTTACTCCTGCTATTACTGTATTTTATTTTAAAATGACGTTAAAAGTGTTGGTGAAATATGATAGATATAAAGTTTAGAGTACTTAAAACCAGATTGCTTCAAAAATGCCCTACGTTATCATTTTTAAAAATGAAAATAATAATCTTTTTTCTATATTTTTCAAATAAATTCATGTTTCATATTTAGAACTATTGAAAACTTATATAATCACATAAAGTATAAATAATTTATTCTGGTCATTGCATTAATTATTTTATTTGTTTTAACTTTTAATTTCAAAATTAACTCTCATTTTTATTATTATTTTTACATATTTAATTTATATTTTAACTAATTTACTCACCCATTGAGGAAACACTTGCCATAAATAAGGCAATGAATATACCTACAATCATATTGACAATACACATTTTTCTGAAATGAAATGACAATCTAAACTGAATTAGACAGTAATAAAAGAAAAAATTATATATTTTTCTTAAACAAAATTATCTGAGATTCCTTATCTTCAAAATATGTCACATAACAAACTTTTATGGGAATAAATATCTGTTAGAAAGCTGTTTTTTTCATTTGACTAATTGATTTAGAAAATCTTTCAAATTTGCTAGAAAAGATATTTTTTTAGATACCGCTAAAAACAAAGTTTAAAATTTTTGAAACCGTGAAACATACTGGGTGCAATTATTAGTTTCGTTTTTAGGGAATTATAAATTTAATAAAATAATAGAAAAAGTTTTAATTATATAATTTTGTTTATAATCTTTATAGTACGATGTGTACATAGTTAAAAATTATTATAGTTAGAAATTATTTAGTTTCTGATCTTACATCAACATAGTAATTTAAATATATTTTAATAAAAATTCTGTTGCGAGTATGAAATTGAAAAAAAGAACAGAAATTTTATTCATAATGTTATTTTCAATCCTTTAAAAATTTAAAAAATACCTACTTATATTTATACTATAATTTACAAACTAATATTATATTTTTAAATAGACATGATTTTTAAAAAATGGATCATAATTTTGTTGGAAAGCTTATATAGTTCTTGGAGCAATAAATAATAAAGTCTTTGAATTTCAAGATTACTTATTTAGTTTATTATCCGATTCACCCAATTAATTAGTGGTATTGTGTGAATCAAGTAATAAAATAATATCGATGAAGATGAAATTGCAAAAAATTTTAAGCAGAATTCAGAAAGTTTGGTTAAAATGTATAATTATTGTGGAGCTAATTCTAAAGTGTCTAAATAAAATATGAGAGTTCTGTGTTTAGAATTATCAAGATGACGGAAATTATAATTGGTATCCGAATAACAATTAGAAAACTTTCAAGTCTTTTTCTTATGAGCTTAAAACTGAAAAACAGAAGAAAGTTCAAAAATAGAAGCACGATGTGGATTTTTCCTTCTTAGAGTAATGTCGAGTTTTTTGATGAGACTTCCCAAAAATGTTTTAGATGGATAGATATCTATATGTGTGTGTGTGTTATTTTAACTATGAAAGTACATTAGTTAGTTTTATTAGTAATTTTTTCTGAATGCTTATAATTGTGTTCTATAGTAAAGCACAGTAATGTTTAGTTTAACAAATTAAACCTTAAAAATGAGATGAATTTAGCTTAAGAGAGTTCAATTTTTCTTTACATTTTGCACTATTTTCAAATCTGAAACAGACATTAAAATCTTTTTAGGAAAAAGAACTTTTATTTAGTAAATCTTCAGTATTTGAATGCATGTCATATTTTTAAGAAAATTTTTAAAGTTTGTTAAAATGCATTAATATTATGTTGGTTTTAAAACGTTTTCAAAGCTTAGTTTTGCAGATTTTATAATTTTGAATAAAAATGGAAAAAAATTCTGAAAGTAAATATGTATATATACCTATGAGACAAAATCAAATTCTTGATTATTTTTGATGAATTTTTCATTATATTCCTTTTAGTTTCAAATTATCTAAAGATTGAAGTGCGTACATCAAATTTTTAATTTACTTAACTTTAAACTAATTATTTAAACTAAATAATTAGTGTAAGGTTTTTAAAATAGAAAACTGTGATTTACAATTCATTTAATATGAAAAGAACTTTATCGTCTGAGCGGATAACAAATTGTATTTTTAATTATTTATAAGACCTTGTCATAATTTCTTATATTAAATGATTATATTTTGCCCGATATGTTTTACATCGTCTTGTTTTACAATGTCATTCATAGCTTGGAGCCATAATTTTAAGAAAAATCATTTATTTTATAATTTCTTAACTACATTTAAATCAAAAGGGCAGTATTTTGTGTTAAAAAGTATTCTCTCAATTTTATGTGTATATACTTTTTTATATTTCATCTATTGAATTATGTCATCAATTGAATGTTGTAGCAGAAAATATGAAAATTCCTTGAAACATTTATATTTTTTGTTATAGCAAACTATTTAGTTATTTAATGCTCTGTATTTAAAATGATTAAAAATCAACTTTATAATAGGTTATTAGGAAGTTAACAAAAAAAGTTTTTTCATTGAATATAATTTAAAGGAGTTACTATTGTGATTTGATATTATCCAAAGCATCTTTAATGGGAAAGTGTACAATAAAGATTTTATTTGTATATTGCCTTGTGATTATCATTAGTGATTTTTTGAATTTCAGTAATAGTTATACTGAGTGAGCCACGTAAAACCTGCTCGGAAAGTTAACGCATAAAATAAAATGAAATGCATTAAATATGATTATTCCTCTTTTCACTGCATATCCTGAAAGTGCACCAAAAAGAAAGCCATAGAAAGCATTAAGTAAAAAAAACGTTTATTTCTATTATTAGACAGAAAAATAAGTTTTAGAAATACTAAAAAAATTCTGACTTTTTGAATATCTACTCATTCTTCCATCAGCAATTTACTCTTCCTATCACATGTTCATTACCATTAGACACTTAATTCGGTCATATTGTCATCTTGTTTATTTTCTTCTTTATTATTATTATTTCTTAAATATGAAGCTGCAATAAAAATTCAACCTCACAAATCAGCATAAAAAATGTAGATACATTTTTATTAGCAAAAATATCTTCTTTTCATAAAAACTTCGATCTGGTACCATGTAATATTAAAAATAAAAGCCAGCTGTCATGCTGATCTCTTTTTGGAGCGTAATTTAAAATTACGAGACAATTTGCTAGAAGATAGTCAGGTGAAAAAGTTTCGTAATGATTTTGTCTAAATTGTAAGTTCTGATAAATTATAACATATCGAAGACAAAATTCATAACTAAACATTTATTATGATATTCATTAAAAATAATAATAGAAAATTATTAAAAATTATTTTAATTTCTATCTTAGTTAACATATTCAATTTTTCGAATTCATTAGCTCAATTTGTCAAAATTTTTGTTGTATTTTCTGGATTGCATACTTTATTTAACAAAATATTTAAAAATGAAGGGAAATGTTGAATAATTAACCACAACACTCAAAAATATTGAAAGTAATGTAACAAAAATCAAAAAGAATGTAAGCAAATTGAAGTTTAGTAAGATAATGGCCCATTGATTCATTTTCACCGAAGTTTTTCAGTTCAATGTTTTAAAAGTCAGTTTTTCAAATACTTTTGCATGTTATTATCTTAACCAAAATTCTTAAAGCATTAATTATGGCACAATATTTATTTTCAATAAAAATTATACATACTTTAAAATGCATAGAACAGTTATTTTAAAATCGTGAAATAATAGTCATATTATAGAACAAAGATTAATTGTTTTTCTTGTTATGGTGTTATAAAATGTTCTGAATATTAATTAAGAGTAATTTTTCGTAATTGTAAATTCAAAAAAAGTTAGAGACACATTTTCATAAATTAATATAATCTTCTGATATAGTATATGATATTATTTAATTTTATATACTAACTATCATTTACATAGTGAATTTTATTAATGTACTAATAACTATAAAATAATTCTCTTTATTTTTATAGTTATTAGTCAAACTCATAAAATAAAAATCAATAATATAGAATTAAAAAAAACATCAAATTATACGAGTTGATCAAATTTTTCATGAAATGTTAAAACATTAGCAAAATACTCTTTCGGAGGTTAACGTTTTCATGTTTTACAAACTTAGAAATATTGACTATGGCAAAGTAATAAATGAAGAAAATGAGTATCGTGTATATAATAAAAGAGAATTATTGGAATTTTAAAAAGTACAAAAGAGCTATTTGACAACTATACTACTTTTCAACATGTTTGATGTAATTTTAGCAAATGCATGATTATTTCAAACATTTCATTAATTTAAAAAAACAAAACTTTAAAAATATAAACTAAATTTATAAATACAGTTTAAAACAATTAACTAAATAGATGAATCTATAAATATATATTCA
>JAPDSC010041345.1:0-16749 GCA_026290005.1 Latrodectus geometricus
AAATAAAATGCATATTTTTTATTTGAATGTATTTTCTTAAAACCATCAGTAAAAATGCATAATTTTTCATACGTTTTATTGTCTTTTATATGAATATTAATACTAAAAATTAAGATTAAAATCTAATAGTTTTTGTTTCAGCTGTGACCAATATTTACTATTACTACATTTTAAAATGATATTCAGCTAACAATGATATTTTATATAAATGGCCATTTATATATTTTTTGCAGCTTTTAATGTTTATATAAAGTAAAATGTTTCATAGATATATAATATTGTAACGGAAGTTGTGAATTAAAAAACGTTTAATTATTATCTAATTTGCAGTTATTATACGTATTTTATAAATAGTTAATTCAACCTCTTTTTGAATACAAAAAGATAATAAAAAGAAGCTGTTTTTGAAGATTGGAGCAAAGAAATTAAAATTTAAATTTTTGTATTAAAAAATTCTTTCTAATTTGCAAAATATGAAAGTTATATAGTGGTTAAATGGGAACAATGGTCTTAATGCTATTCTGAAAATATATTTTGAAATTAAATGTTCATCATAATAGAATATATTAGAATATAGCATAGCAACCCGTTATTATAAATCACTTTTTAATAAATTTTTGAGATCAAAAATTTCTGAAATCAGCTCATCATTTTTGATACTTAAAATCTTTAGAAAAAATTAAGCAATTAATATTTGTTTTGTGAAATAAAAATTTATAGTATATTTTCTTTGTTTTATGATTAAGTGTGTTTTTCCATATTATCAACAAAATTCTGATAATATTAATTGGTATATTCTATGAGAATTTCTTATTGCTAGAATCAATAATATAATAGAAAATAATTTATTTAGTTTAAAATGAAATAAAATTGTACTAAGAAATGGTGCTTATATGACTACATATTTAAATTAAAATATATGTAGTAGGCAGAGTTACATAACAATCAAAATAATTAAAATATTTTTTAACCAATATACCTACCTAAATTTAGCAACCGAAGCTTGAATATTTATTGTTATTGTGAGTACTACTATAACAAATATGGTAATTTAACGGAACTTTTCAATATTTAAACATACAACAGGAATAATAGGATTTTTTCATTTGTTTACTTTTGTATCTTAAAAAGATATCTAGATGCATCTGAAATAAATTTACTTATTAAATCAACTAACTGTCCATCAAATAAATCAATAAATCAATCAGTTCTGAAGAATTATTATGATATTTTCTAATGTTTTTTTTAACAGTTTATTGTAGTGTTTCTATGTCATTACAATACAATTCCTTACTTGGTACAAGAGTATTCTAGGATAATCTTAGGAACTATCTGCTGATAATTCCTAAAAATTATTCTTTACCTCAATCACCAACAGACTCAGAGTAAGAATCCCTTACATTAATTATACTATTTTATATATTTTTTCAGTTAAAATGGGAACAGGAAATTTTAAAGATTTTACCTCATTATTTGTTGAAGAATTAAAATTTGAAATCATTTGATGTTAATTAAAATATATTTAAAAAACAAATTTGAGACTCATCCTATTGATTTCTTTCCTACAAGTAAGTTTTAATGTTTCTATGTGTGAAACTGTTATAAAATACTAAATAAACTCATTTTAAAATAATTATCAATTTCAAAAGTATATTTATCTTTATTTTTCTAGGTGAAAAATGTCTATCCACCTATAAAGATTTTATTAAATTGTATGTATTTTAATTTTTGAAAGGAGTTATTTAAGACAACTTTTTTTGACACCCTACTAATAAAAATAATTTTGTATAACATCTAAAATGTGTTTCATTAACTTTTAAAATACCGCTTATTATAATAAAAGAATTTAAACTGAGTGGTACCTCCCCCTTTATTATAAGAAATTAAATTTACATACAGTGTGAATAGTTTTTTTTTTAAATTTAATGGCATGCATTTTTAATTTAAACATTGTATTAGAATAATGGTAGAGAACCATTGCAAAATTATGCTGAATAGTTAGCAACTGTATATTCGAATTATTCATCAATCATTAGTGGATTTGTAACTAATTTTATCTGCCTTTCATAAAATTTAAATATATTACGAGGAGATCATTAAATGAAACTAATTATTATAAATTATAATTTCAGAAAATGTCTGTTAAATTTTGGTAATTGCACGAGATAATCATTAAATGAATGGACATGAACTTGTATTTAATCTTCTGATATCTCAAATCTTAAATTACATCTCTTTAAATCATAGCTGAATAATTTATGAATACCTCAGTGTGTTAATAGTATGGGATTTTAAATTCTTATGCATACTCCTACTTAAATACTTGAATGTGTAGTTTCCTAGGTATATTATTAAATTTAACTTATATTAGGTATGGTTGTACGAGGTAAAAAACTAACAGTAAAAAATTAATCAGTTAAATAATGAATTTTTGGTATGAGAAACAGCTTCAGAATTGCACATAAATAACATATATTACTAGATCAAACTCGCTTTGAAATTATTTAAAAAAATTATCATTTATAAATTGATAACAAGTATTAAGAAATCCTAATATTAGATAATTTTTGCTTTTTAAATACGAATTCGGAACAAAAATTAAAAATTCATAAGTCTTGTATTTTATATATTGCAGTAAAAATTTAAAATGATTGATTATACTACATAATATCATTAAGTAATTTTTTTGCGAATATATATAATATATTCGCAAAGAAATTACTTAATGATATTTAATTTTAATATTAATTATATTTATATATATATAATTTATTTTATTTTATTATAGTTATATTTAATTTTAATTTTCACTAAATATTTTATTTTCTGGTTCGGATGGAATTGCGGAAAAAGGACAGTTACGTCAATTTTATTTAGGATTATTTATTAAAGTTCATTTTCTGAATAATACTGTTTATGAAGTTCAAATAGTTTTACTAATAATTTTTTATTTGGAAATTAATAATATATTTCCAGTTATGATTATAAAAATCATTCAACCATATTTGTTTTTAGTAATATCTTTTGTAATAAGACAGAGTTGTAATATTTATAAAATTCTCTAAAGAAATCAGTGTGAAACGCCTTTCATTATCAGCAAAATATTGTAAATGATCTCATAATTAATTTTTTTTCATTAAATATGTGGTTCCTTATAAGTAGACTATAAGAAATTCTATCTCTTTATACTATAATTACGTATATATTAATATTGTATTATAAATTAATTACAAATATATATTATAAATGCATAAACATTGTTAACTTAATTTACAATAATTATTTAAAATATGTTTACAAAATGCACTACTGGCCAATAAAATTGCTACACCAGGAAGAAATGCAGATAACAAAATGATATTTATTGGGCAAATATATTATACTAGAAATAACAAGTGATTAAATTTTCAAAAAATTTGGCTGGATAGATACTGAGAAATCAGTACCCAGAACATCCACCTCTGGCAGTAATAACAGCAGTTATACGCCTGGGGATTGAGTCAAACAGAGATTGGATTGCATGTACAGGTACAGATGTCCTTCAACACGATGCCACAGTTCATCAACCGTAGTGACTGGCGTTTGGTGACGAGCCAGTCGCTCGGCAACCATTGACCAGACGTTTTCTATTGGTGAAAGATCTGGAGAACGTGCTAGCCAGGGCAACAGCCGAACATGTTACGTATCAAGGAAGGTCCATACAATACCGACAACATGCGGTCGGGCATTATCCTGCTGAAACGTTGGGTTTCGCAAGGCTCGAATAAAGGGTAGAGTCACGGGTCGTAACACACCAGAAATGTAAAGTGCACTGTTCAAAGCACCGTCAATGCGAACAAGAGGTGACCGAGACGTGTATCTAATGGCTCCCCATACCATCACGCCAGGTGATGGGCCAGTATGACGATGACGAATGCACGCTGCCAATGTGCGTTCACCACGATGCCGCCTAACACGGATGCGACCATCATGATGCTGTACACAGAACCTGGATTCATCTGAAAAGATGACGTTTCGCCATTTGTGCGTCCAGGTTCGTCGTTGATCACACCATTGAAGGCGCTCTTGTCTATGACGCAGCGTCAAGGGAAGCAGCAGCTATGGTCTCCGAGCTGAGAGTCCATGCTGCTGCAAACGTCGTCGAACTGTTCGTGCAGACACTTGTTGTCTTCCAAACGACCCCGTTTCTTGACTCATGGCTCCCGACTTGGATGCACGATCCATTACGGCTATGCGGATAGTATGCCTTTCTTCTCGGCTGCTAGTGATAGATGGCTGTTGAGATCCCGCATGGCCTTCCGTATTACCATCCTGAACCCATCGATTCCATATTCTGTTAACAGTCATTGGATCACGACCGACGCGAGCAGCAATACTGCGATAAGATAAACCGCAATCCCGGTACGCTACAATTCGACCTTTATCAAAGTCAGAAACGTGCTGGTACGCATTTTTCCTTCTTACACGAGACATCACAATAACCTTTCACTAGGCAACAACATTCAAATGCAATTAGTGTATGAGGAACCGGCTGAACAATTTCCTCATTTAAACACAATGTAAGTGTCGCTACTGGCGTCTGCTTTGTCTGAATGCGCTGAAAAGCTAATCATTTGCATATCACAACACCTTCTTCCTTTCGTATAAATTTCACGTCTGTAGCATGTCGTATTCTTGGTGTAGCAATTTTAATGGCGAGTAGTGTATTTATAAAGTGTAGTATATTTTTAATGAGTAAAAAATGAATGATTTGAAGAATGAATGGATTATTTTGTGATTTTATTTTATAAAAATACTTGTATGGATAAAATGTTATATTTCATATCATTTTTAAAAGTTTTCAACAAAGTTGTGGTTCTTGTTTAAAAAAACTTATAAATATGATTGAATGTAAAATATGTTTGCTTTAAATTTGATTTAATAAATAAAAAGAGAAAAAGCACTAATGGAAAAACAATTTAATTTAGTGCAGCAATAGAAAGAGAATTTATATCACTTAAATAATATCATACAAATATTAAAATTTTCACATATATATTACATTTGACGTGGGTGCTAAAAGCTAATTATTGAACTTTTTTGTTAAATTTTCAATATAAGCAAATATATTATGTATGGAAAAGATGAAATATTCTAAAATAATTTTCAAAACGTAACTGGTATCAATTTTATAGTCCATCTTTAAAGAACTTTAATTTAAGGCAGATATATATTTTTGAAAACAAATCTGATTTTTACAGATATTAAGAAATATGAGAAACACTTATTTTAATGTTGTGTCTTGTACTTGAGTGGGTACTTGATTTTGACTTAATATTATATATATGTATCGGGTGCTCATTTATTGGCCTTATATCCCATTATTATGATATTTTGTATATTTAACTACATAAAATAATATATAACCATAATAAGGTGTATTTTATGAAATTCCGACATAATTAAGCATATTTGCTTAACTATGTCGGAGTTTCATAAAATACAGCTTTCACTTAGTTAAATCTAGTTTGTTTTTCAAATTTAATAACATTTTCATATTAAATATTGTAAGGTTATAACTCTTTATGCAAACATCCATTTATGTACCAGATTTCAATAATGAAGCATATATTTATAAAAGCTCCCATTAATTAACTTTCGTAGCAATTGCATAAATATAAGGGCTTAAGCTGCAATCTTTACTAGAAAGAACCAAATATTTGATTAATACTGTGCTATTTAATTACAGTAAATAAGTTAGCTTGTGTTTAATTATTTTAGGCTTTTTTGTTTTGTACATATTTGCGTTGTCTGAAAATATTCTGCAAACTGAAAACGTGATTTTACTTAAAAATTTATTTACGTTCAGCTAACTATTCTCGATTATTTAAATTTATTTTACAAATAGTGCTATAAATTAGATTAACACATAGTCTTTTATTTGAAATATTTCTTTTAAAACAATTTACAAAAAATATATATTCTAAATATTGTTAAAACATAATAAAACCTTACTCTTTTTTTCTCAAAATCCACATTTGCAATGAAAAAGTCACTAACGTACATATTTTATTTTAAATTACAAGTATGAAATTAATTATTATTTTCATAGAAAAATGTATAGTTTTTATCAATGTATTTAAATTAGGATATTTTTAAATCAAATGTATTCAAACTGCATTTAAATTAAAATAACTATTTTTATGATAATTATATCTTGCATTAATAACATAAAAATTCTTCAGAAACTAATGGCCCATACTTAATGGAAAAGGAACTCACGTACTGAAATGAATTATTGAAAGTCTTAATTCTGAGTCAAAAATATTTAAATATTGTTATTTAATCAAATATTAAGTAAATAAGCATTAATAATATTATACTTTAAAATAATATCATTATAAATTCTATTAGATGGTTATTAGTAATAGTTATTGAAATAATCACAGTACTTATGGAAAAGCAATTTTAAACCCCAAAAAATATTAAAAATTATTTAAAAAATATTTTATTTATAAAATACATGAATGATTTGCAAATAAGATAAATTACAGACTGAAGAAAATGTCAGATATCCTTATAAGATTATAAAATCACAAATATTATGGAGGAAAAGAATGTCTCATAAATTTTTAAGATTAATTGTGTAAAATATTTGTGTGTAAAATATTGAGGATATGTGTAAAATATTTGTTTATAAAATTGCTCTAAATCCCTATTTTGTGCACTTTGTTGCCTCAAACCAGCGAATCATTAATACTTTAACATTTGTGGTGGTTTATCAAAACATAATGTTTTTCATTTCACATATATTATATAAATTCACGATATTTGTTCATTGTCTACGCCGATGTTTGTTATCTTTCTTAAGCCCTTTCATTCTATTCCATAGTCATTAATTCCGGCATATTGTAAATATAAAAATATAATAAACACCAATGTATTCATTTATTAAGAGTTTAAAACTTACAATCATATTTATTATACTACTTACTGATTTAAGAGAATACGTATGAGATATATGAATCTTATCTCACAGATTTCTAAATGTCAATAATTAAATATATCCATAATAATAATAATTTTGAATAAAAAATTATCGCTTATTTTAGTAATATAATATTGAAAAATATGCAAGATTTACTTTCTTTTAAATTTGAATTCTTATTTCAGTACAGATTTAATGAAATGTAATTTTTGTGCAATAAATTTACTTAACGCTCTTAAATATGAAATTGTATTCATTAAATAATATTTGGAATTGATTTTACTTCATAACTTTTACTTTCCTAAATGTAAATTAATAAATGACAAAAAAATTAAAGTTTTTATTAATAAATGGGAGAAAGAAGGAACGTTTATTTCAAATTTTATTAAACAATTTTGTATATATTTAGATAAATTAAATTCCGTAATTTCTGTGCATATATTTTTAATTCAAACTTATTTATGATATTTACACTGAGGTTTGCATATTAAGTCTGTTGTTCAATTAACTGCTTGAATTTTTTAATGAATATTTTAGTTGTGACCTAATGACACTTACTATCTGTATTAAATGTGCTCCCGTTTTCACAAACAAATGTTAGAGATTTTTTTATACATACGTTCTCCTTATTTTCACAAAATAAAATGTGGAAAATAAGATATTATTCATTGTTTAATAGAGAATACTATATTTCCCCTGTTCATGGTGCTTAAATGAATATTTTACCTTTTCCCTCTAATTTGGTATTGTGAGAAATGATTTTTCTCTGCATCATTACACACTTTATTGTCATGCATTTGTGATATTCATCTGAATTTACTGTAAATATTTTATATCTTGTCTCTGTGTCGTTGATAAATGGAGTACCTGGGTTCGAATTCCAGTTCGGGCATGCATGTACTTTCTCTTTCTTGTCCTTTCCTGAAATGCAGTGTGAATGTAACCCACCCTATAAATGGGTTTGTGGCGTGTGCCATAGGTAATGCTACACACCTCCGTGACTTGGTTCACAGGTACCATAGTTAAATGAGTAGTAATTTCCGACTTTTTGGAGGTAAAGGGTTGATCACCCAGTGCCTGATATTATTAAGAATAATATTTTTTATATTTTCATATAAAATTTACATGCCATAAAAAATGCTGCTTTATTTTTTATACAAGGTAATTAAGAAATTTCAGGCATTGCCATTGAAAGAAGTGAGAAAAATTACGCAAATCAATGTATCTCAAGTTTAAGACACCAGTCCGTCAAGAAAAGTATTAATAATTGTTATAAAAGCAAATTTACCACACTGTCTTATCAATCGTATCTCGTAAAGTAATGAAGATACTTACCGAAAGAACTCGTTTCGTTATGTTTGCTTTGCGATGTAAAAATAGGTTCAAAATGACTTCAAAATGCATCAAGACAAGGTTTATATCTAGCTTTTGGGTATAGTACTGTGATTGAATGTACGGCAAGGCATTGGCTTCATTAAATAAAGTCAGGAGATTTAGCCCTCTGTGATGATGCTCACAGTGGACGATCACTGATTTCGGATGAATGATGGACTTTGGAGGATGAGGCCACTAAGGAGGACATTAGTCAAGCGTGTGGTGAATTTGCCTGATATTGTAACGTTTCCGGTGAAACGATTATATTTTATTTGTACCACCTGGGTAAGGCCTACAGATTGAACAAGTGGTTTCCTCACACACCCTGCTCAACACAAGACCACCTATAAAGCAAGATTATGCTTTGTCTTTTGTTGATTAGTCGTCAAATGGTTTACTATGAGCAGCTACCAGTGAGCCAAATGGTTAATGTGGATCTGTAGTCTCAGCAATTGGATCGTGTGCAACGAATATTGTAACAGAAGAAAACATAACTGTTTAATCACAAGAGTGTGCTGATCTTGGCTGATAATGCGAAGTGGCATGCCAAGTGGATGACCAGAAAAATTATACAGATACTAAGTAAGAGTCTTTATGACATCTTTATTACTCTCCTGACCTTACACCATCAAATTACCCCTCTTTCATTCCCTGGATTATCATTTACGTGTTGAAAATTCTTCACTAATGAAGCAGATTTGCTTCTACTTTTCAAGTTGTACAAAAGCACTGAGTTTCACCGCAAAGGGATTGTACAACAGCTTCAACAAATTTCTTGTTTACCTTGTAAAGTATTTTAAGTTTGATTCTTATTTTCTTTAAAGGAAGTAGAGATTTCATTAACTGTCTTTTATTTTAATTGGTTATTAGTTTATTAAATATGAGCAAAGGTTCTCGTAGTATATACCCCCTCCATTATATTTACTTGAAATTATAGAATAAGAATTATCAGGCTTATTCATTCACAATACTTTCACGTAGGCTCATGAAAGTTTTGGGATTGATTAGTTTTCCAGTATTATTGAAACAATAGTTGAACAACTAGAAATTAAGAAAGCAATAAGTGACATATTATAAAATTTTTACAATTTTTATGTGATAAACTACCCACAACTTGGAAATAAATAAAGATAAAATTTCTATCATAAGAAAAATTTCAAATTTAGGCTTCCTATAGCAATAATTTCTCAGTTATCTCAATTGCATTTGAACTACAGAATAAGAAAGTTGCTTTTCTACACATTGTATGTATTAGATTAAATGTATGAGTTAATAAAATTTCCCAAATTTTGTTTTTTTGATAAATTTAATTGGGGTCCACAATTGTTAAAACATTTTACTAAAAATTGCGTGCTATATTTATTAGAAAAGCATTTAACAAGTTCTTTATAGTTCTACGATATTGTTACTAAAATTAATTGCTAATATTATATGTATATTATAAGCTTTAGCTGATATTTCATATGAGTTAAGATATTTTAACTGATTTTATAGATAAAATAATTACAAAAAAACTCAAAAATATCCCTTGGTAATAAGAAAAATTATATTTTTAAAATTAATTACGTTTGTAAGACAACAATAATGTTTGATATTTGCATGTGAGAGCATAGAGTTTAAAAAATTACTGGCTTTGGAAATCTTAGCAGCTAGAGTATTTAATGAAATACCACTCTTTTCAGCTTCTTGAAATAAATAACTTGCATATTGAACACTAAAGCATTTCCTTTTTAACTACGTATCATCAACATTAGTTCATTAATTTTTAACTATGACGCTGAAATAGAGTAAAAAAAAATTTTTATGAGCAATCTATTGCTAAGGAGAACTTAGAAATGAAGTGCACATTTATATTGTAAATAAATCAAAAGTATAAAAAACCCCATAAATTAAGTATTTATTTATTCTTTATAATCATTTTAAATCCTACAATTTAGAAAACTTATTGTAAATTAAAACATGCTTATAGGAATCATTATTTAAATGATATATTACATAATCAATACAATATGGTTATAAAGAAAACGCGGAAGCTTTAGTGTCATTAGTTAGAACTTAAATGAATAAAATAATATATATAAAGAAAGTAATAAAACTTGCAGATTTTATTTGAAAAGTTATTTTTAATTTTATTTATATACGAGGATAAAAGATAAAACATGAAAATTTATTGTGTTTGAAATTATTAAAAACGAACTATTTATTAGTTTAAAAGAAATACATTTTCATTTATTGACGCAATGTTCTTATAATGTTTTTTTATTAAAATATATTAACATTCAATAAATGAAAAAGTACCATAGTTCAATTATGAAAGCTGTATGAAATATCATTTACTAACCTATAATATGACGAGCTTTTTCGATAAATTTTATGTATTTATTAAAAGTTAATCTTAATGCCTTACATCAAAGAGTATTGCATTAAGGATGAATAACACATTTTAATTAAATTAAAGATATCTAAAATGTTTGTTGTTGATGATACTTATACAGAATAGTCAAACTTTAATTTTTCTTGGGATATGATATAGCATAATATTTTAAGCAATATTCAGAAGTTTTTCTTAAAATTCATATTAAAATATAAATGAATTCAATAATATTTTGAGTATTAAATTATATATTCTGAATCGTTTATTAAATTATTCTTTAGATTTGATGAACATGTATGAATAATTTTAAAAATTGTACATTCATTGTTTACAGAAGATCCAGTATGAGAACAGAAATATTTCGTATAAATAATAAATATGTTTGTTTAATATTAGAATTGCTAAGACACATTTTTACAGCAAGATATCTGGAAAATCTAAATATGAGTTGGAAATTTTGTTCTTCATAATACTTTTGTAATAAATATGCATACATTTAAATAACTAATTCTGAAGGATATTATGTATTACTAATAATAATAATTCATATTTTCTACATCACCTTAATTTAATTTTATTAGTATGAGAATGACACAATATGCTGATTTAATAAGGTGTTAAATTATTAATTATATAATGTTATTTCAATATAAAGCTAAAGTAAAAAAATCTTTTTGAATTTTTAAAAGAATACTAATTTTTTTATTTAATTAAAAACTAGAGAGTTAGCAATCCCTATCTGTATCTTTCTTCCAAATAATCGGATTTTTTTCCTTGTGGCGAATACCACGGTGACCAGTTTTAAAATATAACAATATTAGAGACATTCTTTGGTCTATATATGTTTCGAAAAATGAAATTGAATTCTTACAATTTTGATTTTTATTGAGACTTCTAATATATTCAATGAAAATTATGATAGTTACTAATTTCCTTGTTTAATACAATTTTTGTTGTACACTCTTTCGTTTTCTTCATATTCTTTAAGTTTTTTTCTGCTTAGCAACCAGTTTCTAAATCAATATTGTACACCAAGAATCTAACTGAAATTTTTAATTATTTTGGAAAAATATATTAGTTTTTTGTCTTGTTATACTAAAAATGGAATAATGGAGTATTAAATCTAAGAATGTTAAATCTAAGTGAATTAATTTTATGTGTAAAAGGTAAATTTTAATTTAAATACAAAACTCACATAAAAATTAAATTAAAAACTCCATTGGATATTGTTATTTATATATTTCAAAACTTAAAGAATTGATAGCTTAACATTTAGTAAAATTAAATATTTACTATTTAAAATTAGTATTAATTTTTTTGCATTCAAAAATGCTCTTAATATCCTGTAAATGATACATTAGCAAAACATATCATATAATTTTTAGTTGTTAAAATGTCCAGAATTTAAGTTAATTAATCTTGAAGTTAATAAATATTTAAAATTATAAATAGACAAATTTTAGACTGATGGATCTTTTATCATGTTGATTGTTTTGTGTATATTTTAATAACAATTTAGTAAAAATATATAAATATGTCACCAAAATGTCAATTTTAATGAGGTATTCATAATGAAATTATAAGAAAAATACTTATTAATACTATAAATTTTTTTATTTAAGAATAGCATTTAATCATTTCATGAGATCTATTTATAACTACATTAAATAATTAAAATATTTTTGTGCAGTAAATAGATATAAATTTTTAACTATATTCAAGTCTTACTTTTAGATTTTAAAATTATGAGTTCGTTTAATCACACGAGTAAATAAGGAAACTAATTCATACAGTGTTTTATCATGGAAAGTGTCTTAATCATTAATGAGATTCTAATGGTCTTTCTCAGTCTGTGGGAACTTGTTTCAATCTAATAATTTGATTTTCTAATTTGGCAAAAGCGTTGTAATGCTTTTAGTTCTGTATCGCGACATCTTAAGAGGATTAATTCTTAAAGTTACGAACTGAAAAATTCCTTTTTGAGACCCACGTTAATAAATGCATTGAATTCATTTCCACTTTAACTATTTCAGTATTTGTAATACACAAGGTTAAGGTTTTAAATAAATTAATCCATTTACTTAATTAAAATAATAAAACAAAATATCGTAGCAAATGCAAAGTGTCAATTTCATTGAAATATTTGCATGGAATTGTTTAATTTCGAATATGTAAACAATTAAAAGTAATATTACTTAAAATATTTATTTATTTTATCTTCTTTCTCAAATAATATACCATTCTCATAATTTAATATTAGAAATTAAATATAAATATTGTGTAGACAATAATGGTTTTAAGATTTATTACATTTCTGGTAAAAAAGAAAGAGTTATATATACATATTGCTGACTTGATAATTGGGCAACATTTTTGGAACATTTTTTTCTTTGGAAATTAGACATATTAGCTTATTTTTTTGACAAATTAAATACTATCTATTAACATTTAACAAAATTATTCCCAGAAACTGTTTGGTAAGAAAAATTATTTCAAAAGAAATTTCATTCCTAAAAAAAGTCTCAGCATATTCTGTATAAGACAGAAAATTTGAAAATGTTTTTTTTTATCTTTTTATATTGATTATATAATATTGACATTATTAATTATATCAGTTAATATTAAGAAATTACCATACTGCTTCAATTTTACTTTCGAAATGAAGTTTAACTAATTTGGAAGCAAAATCAATATAAAAACCTAAAATTTCTCATGTACAATTTGATAATGACGCATATTTCTTAAAATGATTAATTATGTCAAAAATATTTTCTCGATTCCAACTGATAAAACCTTCATTTTCTTACATTTAAGTTAAGTTGAAAAGATGTTTTAGAGAAATTTATATTTGAAATAGTTCCCTTCATCTGTTTTTCCTACATAATTACAGTATTAGATAACATTTTAATGTCTGCATATAAATATTATTTATTTCATTTCTTATATTTAATCAAATATAGACAAATCTTTTAAAGTGCACTATTGAAATTTATTTGTTTATCACGATGAAAATTGTTTTGGAATAATTTAATATTCTTTACTTTCTTCCAAAAGATTGGTAGTTTAAACTTTACATATATGTCAACAAAAAATTGCGTAGAATTAAATACATTTGTAAATCCTCTTTTTTTCTTTTATTTCAAAAAATTTTTTCAAAAACAACTTTTAAAAATAACTGAAAATAAATTGTAGGCGTATGGGACATCGATGGTTTTCCATTATTCTTTTAATGAAAATCAATGCCCTTTCATAAAGCAGAATTTAGCAGGTACGTGAACGTCTCTTTATTTTCCGAGAATCTTGCTCGTTGAATAACTGCAAACATCGTATACCTCAGGGGGAATTTCTTCTATAAGGGCGACGAGTTACAATAACAAAGAAACTTATTTTCCTTTCACCTTTTATTCTTTGACTCAGGAGCTTGAGGATGAAAAGCTGATAACGCGCAGATAATATTCAATTACTTTTTCCTTAGGTGATGTTGTTCCAATGGATTTTTGTTTTACGCTTGCATTATTGAAATATTCTTTGTTGAAATCTAAAATAAAAACAAATAGTTATAGTCTGCATTCCAATGTACGTTGCCTGAAATAATTACTTTCAGCTTTTTTTTAATAAAATAGTAAGCAGATTATGAAATTTTAGCTGAAACTAAGTATTTAATAAAACTTTTGTTTTGAAATTATCTTTTACAATTTTGTAATTAAAAATTATCTAGAAAGGCTATTGTCTCATAATATATTTTAATTTTTATTTGTTTATAAAATATAATTACATTATTTTTTTTGTGAAGAATTATGCAAATAATTAATTTTTAAAAGTGAAGCTTTTATAAATGTGATTAACTCAAGTTCTTTTTTCCCTTTTCATAATAAAATGATATAATGATATGATTAAAATTTTCTCATAAATAATTTGTTTTGTGCAAATTTAATATTACCAAAATATTTTAAAAATATCCTATTTTATAACTTTTGACATGAAAGTATAATGTTTTCATATTTATCGCAAAGTATTGCTAAAAAGAGTATAATAACAGTATAATAATTTCATAATCTGGGCTTTTTGAAGCACAGATTATGAAATTAAAATGAGGTAGTATACAAAAAAAAAAAAAAAATAAAATTAAATGTGTAAATATGTTAGAAAAAAAGAAAAGAAAAAATAATATATACTTTAAAAAAATAATATTATATATACTATAATAATAATAATAATATATACTTTAAATACTACATAAAAATTAAAATACTAAATAAAAAATATTTATGTTTAGTTTAAATTATTGGCTTTTGTTGTAACGGAAGCTATTATTTACTGTATAAATATAATAATGTGACAAATAACATTTGCATCTACATTTATACAATGTTAAAATAAATAAAATTGAAAATAATCTAAAATAAGATAAATTGTGTAAGTTATATTATGGAAATAATTTTATGAATACATTAGTTTACATGTAATATATAAATCCTTTTTTATTAAATGTATTTCACAATTGTGTAATTGAATTGGTCATAACAAAAATATTATTTAAAAAAATAAAATAAAATGTAAGATTTAAAAATGATTGAAGTGATTATTTCTTCAAAATACGAATTCAAATTATAGAAGTGTTTTATGGGTTAAATGTTCCTTAGTTTTATTCTTTTACGAAAACAATTTTAATTACTGAAAATAAAAACAAATATCTGAATAATAGTAATGAATGATGTTACTTTCGATTTTTTTTCAAAAAAATCAAATATATTTGATTTATGAAATATAATATTTTTTTTTAAAAAAAAAATATAAAATAAAAATATTTTGGTATGTTCTGTTCATTGCACCATTTATAGAAACTTGAACAAAAATATGAAAAACAATTTGCTAAAATTTCGTGACTAAGAAAAATTTGGAAGAGAATTTATTTAGAGATTTAAAATTTTAAATTAATAAGCGAGCATTTTCTATAGGTCTTAGAGACCGTGTGGCTTTCAAAATTTTACGTAGAGCACCAATTTCTTCTGAAAATCATCTAAATTCTCAGTAGTTACGTTCAAATTCTTATGTTTTCCAATGGTAAGAATTTCCACAATATTAAATTCACTTTTCTTAATAACGTTTAGGTTCTTCAAGCCCAGTTCACAGGCTTGTGATTTTTGCTAACTTTCAATTTTTTTTCGAAGAAATCAAGGGATTTATCTCGTATAGGGATAAATAAAATTGCTTGAAACTGTACTTAGAAATGTTTCAACAAGGAAACAATGGTGAAGAAACAACAAGAAGTTCTTGATAGAAAATGTGTTTAAAGTACAGTTAAGTAATTTCGGTAGTAATATTTAACAAAAAAATGAATAGACTTCATAGATCCTTCGAAGATGAATAGGACGCGTGATAGGTCTATAAGTGCTACTTCACGTCTTAGCCTATTTAACTAAACTCGCGTCTCCCTGGTTAAATAAGTCGCGAAATATAAGACACATATTATAAAGAAAATAATATCCGCTTATAATTACTAGACAACCAGAATTTGTATAACTGAATATTACTAATCTTACTTCCTGAACTTGGAGAATATTATATTTTATAATTAATTTGATTTTCGTAAATTAAGTTTTATGTTGATAAAAAAGAATCAAAATGTCTGTTCTATTTAGTTTTAATTTAATAGTACTGTCTTACTATTATTCCTTTGGCCATCTTACGTACATTAAGAACAAATTCCATAATTTTAACAACTCCTTTTAAAAGATAATGGCAAGATAATTTTGTTTGAAATAAAGGACATTTAAGATTTGAAATTTATTAGACATAATAAAACGTTTAAAAGAAGTGATTAAAATTGTCAAAAGGCAAGCAAGCACGAATTCTTAAGTACTCCTGGAATGAACAAGTTTTTTCCTTTAGAAGAACGTTGAAAAGAGTTTCTATCAATATTTTAAGAAAAAAATTATTACCTGTCTCCTACGTTATATACCTCAAAGCATCAAAGAATGGCTTATTTACTTAGCTGATGTATATATATATATATATATATATATATATATAT
>JAPDSC010041345.1:16849-49205 GCA_026290005.1 Latrodectus geometricus
AAAGTTATTTTCTTTTCATCATTTTGTTGATACATTTAAGAAATCAGAGATAATTTATTTATTAAACGTGGAATATGAATGTTGCATTCAATTTCTTAATTGATTTATTGCATAAGTCAGAATTCACTGATTGCCACCTTTTACGTAATATATTGCATATCATACAAAAAATTCTTGAAATTTATAAAATTAAAAATATATTATAAAAGTTCAAATTTACAGTTTTCTTTCAAGTAAATCAGCAATTTTCTTCAAATCTCCAAAATTTATTATAAGCTATTAATAGTACTTAGACGAAGAAGTTGAAGACATTTTAATAAAATCTCGAAACAAATGTGTTAAATTATAAATTGACTCTCTCTCTCTCTCTCTCTCTCCTTCACTCATACACACATCGTTAGATAAAAATAAAAAAAAAAATTTGAGATTATTTTTTTTATCTAAAGTAGGCGATGTACTTATAATAAAAAAATACGAATTTCTTATATATTCTGATGATTCGAGGGAATAGACTTTTGTTCTTAAGCTTTTATTAAGGTATTTCAATTAAGTTTCAAAATGTATCGTATTATTTTCAAAGAACACTTTAGAAGTAATTTTATATTTTTGGCTGAGAAAATCTGTATAGATAAAAAAACAATGTTACCTTATGTAAAAAGTATAATATCACATTGTTCATGTACAGAAATCACTTTGATATTTCCATAGCTTGGAATTTTGTTTCGGCATTTTGAATATTGTAAAATATAAAGAACAAGAAAAAAACTACATTTAGTAAGCAAATTAAGTAGTTTTCAGAGACTTTAGAATATTTAATTATAACAATTAAAGAGAAAATAAATGCACAGTTAATTTTTCAGTTCACAAATCTAAGTATTTGCGAAATTAATCACGTAGCGAATTTTTTATATGTGTATCTTCTATGAACTCATGAAGTTTCAATCAATTTCTAGAAACTATACCTTTTATTAATGTTTTTACTCTCTAAGAGATATTCTTTCATAAAATTATTTTTATTTGTATATTTAATATGAAAAGAAGAAACTTTTTCTGAAAACAGTTTTTTCTTAAGTTTTAAGTAAAAAGGATATTTAGTCTCGAGTCGGTAAATTTCAAAAAAGAGCGTCATTATAATTATGATAAACGATTCTTACATCATTTTTAAGCCTTCATAATAAAATTATTTTTAAATAAAATATTTATGAGTGAGGTGGAGAAAAACAACCTTTCAGAAAGATTTAATTTTTAATAAAGCCCTTTAACTAATATAAACGTCGTTGTGGTCGTCGACTAAACAAGATTAATGAATTTTCACTTTATGGTATTATGAAAGTTTCGGAAATTATTTATACTTCAAAACATATTTTTATTTTTGAAAATAAAACAAGTTAGTTTTTTGTACAATATAGTTATAGTATTACTTTAACTGGGAATTTTATTTTAGATAGATTCAATACAGTTGGCACCTAAGTAAAAGCAAAGAAATATTATGATGATTTAAATTTACGATATAAAGCCATACACATTTTTCTCATTAATTACAAATTTTCAAAAATGAAATAAAAATTCTAAATGTATTATTTTTGACTAGACATTTTGATTATTTTAAACATTTATATACATGTTTAAGTTATTAAAATATATTAGCGAATTTATTGGAGTAACTATCTTTAAGCAATTATTGATGAATGGAGTGTAGACTGTTGACAAACTTGACTGTTTAATTTCCAAATATTATTAAGGTATTTCAATGAGTTAAATATCAAGCCCTAGATTAAGATCAATTCTCTAACAAGAAAGAAATTATATATTTTACTTTTCTTTTTCATGGTAAGATAATTTTTTCTATTAAAAGATAAACTGTCTCATTAAAGTAACTTAAAATCGTATTCATGATTTTTCTTGTGAAACATTTTGAGGAAAATTAATTTTTTAGAACAAATGCCTGCATTCTAAAGGCTATGTTGTAATAAGAGTTGCTAATTTTTAATATTTTTTTTATTTGCAATCAATCTTCTATAGAATTTTTTGTAAGAATCCTTTTATATGTAGATGTATAACAAATAGGTTAAACAATTCATGGATCAGTCAAAAAGCAGTCCAATGATATTTATTGTCAAATTTTTATATTGTTTTATCTCCCCCAGTCAAAGCATGATCAATTATTACTCAAAATTAGCATGAGTATTTTGTAATGAAATTTTTAATTTAATTCTAAAATCAGTAAAACAATTTTAAACACATTGCAATAAATTTTTCTGTTGCATATTTGTCTTTCTTATGCAAAACATCTAATGCCACGACACTGATTAAAAGTTTTATTATTGACTTTATAAAATAGTTCTATAATATAACTATGAAAATGAAGTAATTTAATATAATAATTTTTATTTCAGATAATAATCTTACCTGAAAGACTTTATAGCATGTAAATATTATCATAATAGAAACTAAAAGGAATACTAATAACATATAATTGAAATGTTTATTATGGATAAGGACACACTGTCATTTTACCTGTTATAACTGAATGAGAGTTATTTAAAAATCTTCAATTTAAGATTAAGCATTTTGTCTTTTCTTTCAAGAAACTTGTCTGGCATCTAGCTCTAATCTCCATGATAAGTACTTAAATAAAGATTCTAAGTCTACAAAGAGAGTATTTTTAAGATTAACTACTGTCTTCCAATCTAAAGAGAACGTATAAAGCTTTAAAGCCCCACGTTTAACGTAAGTGGAGGAACCCATTAATTTAGTCCGCACTTCAAAGTTTGGTACTCATTGAGTTTAAACAAAGCGGCATGTATTAAAGAGAAAGTCATCTAACAATTTAAAATTTTAACTACTTAATTAGTATCTCAACGTTACGTTTAAAGTAAAATATATTTTTGTCACATTATGTATTTATGCACACAGCCTTTGATTTAAAATTTAAATTTTGAATAATTATAAATATCCTTTTCTTAGAATACTCTTATCATTATATTTTTTTATCAATGCTGAACTTCTGTAGTTATATAAGTAAATTTATAGTATGTAAAGTAAATAGTGTTTTCAAATATTTAATAAAATTATGTAGAACTTATATCACTTGGCATTTTTTAAAATTTCTATGGCTCATTTCCAGTAATAGATAGTACATTTGAAATGAAATTACTCAATAACAGTTGATGATATTTTAAATTAGATATAGGTGTCATAGGTAAACCACTATTCAATGTAGAATTTTTAGAGCTAAGTAAAAAAAACAAAGCGATTCCGAATTCTATTCCACACTTGATTTCTATCTTCATAATAGAGGCTAAATATAGATTTTTTTGTAATTAATTTTAATGTAATAAAATGTAAACAGAAATGAGAAAAAAAAGAGAGAAAGCTAAAACTGTAAAGCAAAAAATATCATGGGATAGGCTATAAATTCAGTTCTATGTAAGAGTATGAATTTGTTACAAATTTCACTAAAAAGTGCTCTGCAAGACCATTTTAAGCCTTGCGATATGTTTTTACTATTGAATATCATATAAAACAGCAAATGCAAGTTTTGATTTCAACATTTTAAAGAGGATGACTTTGACGTCAGCAATTGAGAAGGTAGTTTGTTTATTCCTAAAGCATAGTTAACAAAAGTTGCAAACACGTTTTAACAAAGACGTATCTCAGACTGAAAAAAATTTACCTAACAGTTAAAATTTTACTGAAAATAAATTATTTCTGATTATAAACTTATTGTAGTAAATATTAAGTATCAAGATATTGGGTGTTAGCTACATTAAGCTTGAAGAGCAAGGATGATCGTAAATTGGAGTAGCTGATTTTTGCTAACTATGTGATGAAATAATTCTTTGCCTGAGAAAAATGCTGTGAATCATCAAAAAAAAAAAAAATCATATGTTAAGACAATCCAAAACAAAAAATTACTTTGAAAAAAAGATAATGGCCAAATAATATCATCATACATCCATTGCAAAAAGTATTCTAGAAATTGAAAAAAAAAAAAAAAAAAAAAAAAAACAAAAAACAACAAATCCGTCAAGATATTAAACTACTTGAAAGTTAGTGCCTAAGCTAGTTCTTTATGCTTTAAATAATAAATTAATTAATAAAAAAGCCGGTCAAACACAGATTTGTAATTTCAGGGTAAATTTCTTTAACATCCAGTTTGTAGTTACATAATTCTTAAGGCTATAATTTTTTCTATTTCGGCAATATCTTGTTTTCTGGGTATACTTGCACAAGCAATGAAGCATGAAATTGAGTTAATGAACCTACATTGAAAATGGACAAATCAATCTACATTATAGGAAATAGATTTATCCAAAAATGATGGCATGTATTAGACAATGATGTAGTACTTTTTACTTTAAACTGTAGTCAACATTTTTTCTGTGATTTTATATAATAATGTATTTTAGAATTTGATAGAGGACAATCCTCCAAAAACCACTTGATAAAAATCAAGTTATCACTTTGTAAAAATGTTAAAAAAGCGCATTGATTCCTGAGTAAGATATATTATTTTTGAAAGTAACTATAGAATAGGTTTATTCCTGTTTTATTTTAACCAAAAAATAGATTAAATAAATGTTTTTAGGTTCAAATGAAAATCATAACATTAATCGTACTACTATACATTTATCGATTAGTTAAGCATTTCTTGAAATGTGCATCTTTCATACGATAAATTCCTTATCATCTTAAATTTTAATTACCTTAAACATACAACATCATAATGATATCTTGACAATTAAGAATCTAGTTATAAAATATTCTGCAATGCAATAGGAAAAAAAGAAAAAAAAGAAAGAAAAAAAAAAGAAAAAAAAACACTTTGGACAATTTAACTTGAAATTTAATTAAAATTTTCTAGAAATTTTATTAAATTTGTAGAATATCTAATATAAGTATGGAAACCGTTTATTTCTTATTGTCTAAATTGTATAAAAGAACCATTATATTTAAACTATTTCCATTGCAGAACTTATGTTTATAAACATATAGAAATTGTAAACGGATTTAAAACAAAACTTTTAAAATTTAAATATTTAGTAATGAAATTACCTTCTTTTTATGTCAAATAACTCTCTGTTCCCTAAAATGTTTATAGAGTTACATCATTTTCAAAATGTAATTTATTATTAAAAATTTTTTTCTTAAAATTTTTCAAAATAATGTGAATGTAATATCTAAAATAAATGAAAATAACTCCATTACTAACATATCTTTAAAAAAATTTTTTTCTTACTTACAATAAATTTCTAAAAAGTAGAAAGTGTAAAACTTAGGTATTTATGAATATTTTAGAAAAATATAGGTCTTTTCATTCATTTAAATTCATCCTGACTTGATGGTTGGTTTTCGAACGCTTACCTTACAATATAATATAGAGAATTCTTTATCTTCTTAAATTTACATTTCCATTAGTAAAAGTATTTAAAAAAAACTGAATACTGAATTACATATTATTTTAGTATTCTGTGGCAATTTCAATGTTGGTTAGAAAATTACATTTTATAAATTTTGGTGGAAATTTGTTACTGTTTAAAATAATCCTGAAAACTACTCAGATAAGAGTAACAAATTCATGTGCTAAATTAATTATATTAAGATAACATAAAACTCAATCTTCAAGAATCTGTTCTTAAATTATACTTAGAAATTACTATAATTAATTGCATTTAATGATTCCTATTCTGATTAGCTAAACTTATGAAATTAAGTAACAAGTTGCATCTAATTCTGCTAATGATTATTGAATTATTGAATCAATTAGCTTTGTTATGCAAAAGGTTACGGATTATACTGAATATTTTTGTAGTGATTATTAAAAATTTTGATTAAGCATTGTTCCGAAAACAATTGTTTGCATAATTGTTTATTTTCAATGCATTAAATTATGTGCATAAAGTCAAATTATTGTTCTTATTATTTTATTTAATTTTTGTTTAAGGCAATTTCTTTTTCTTAAATAAACATATTTGTAATGTGTTTAAATAACAAAAATGTATTCATTTGTATCTTCCAATTATTTCATTTACTAATTATCCTGTCTCTTGCATCTGAAATAAAGTAATTATACCCTTAATAAAGTTTTACTATGAATTTTAAATTCTTTATTCAGATATGAGTTAAAAATTAACTAAGGCAAAATAATTTATAATTCGTGAATGGAATCAGATTTTCAGATTATAAAATATAATAGGACATTTAATACTGACTTAATAGGCCACCCAACCTCTCTAGTGGTTAGCGTAGCTGACTACGGCTTGAGAAGACATGGGTTCAAATCCCGGCCCGGGGACGGATGTACTTCCTTTTTCTCTCTCTCTGTTTCTTGTCCTTTCCTCTGATGATGGATGAATGTGGCCCTCTCTATAGACGGGTTTGTGGTGGTGTGGCGTGGCCGACCTCCGTGACTCGTACCTCCGTGACTTGTTTCACAGGTGCCCACCGGGTAAAGATAAAATGAGTAGCAGTTTCCGGCATTGTGGCAAATGAACTAATGTACTTACTTGCTCAAGGGTACCCGCCATTACAAATAAAAAAAAAATACTGACTTAAAAAGTTCTACAAGTGTATGTGTTAAGTAATTACTCTATTTTGAGAGAGAAATAACGAATTTATTAATTTTAATGAGTCCAGGGTGTTTTTTGTAAATCTTAAAACTTTTCATCGTTTCATATAGAATATATAAATTATGAAAACGAATTTTTAAAATATCTTCACATGCTCCATATAAAAAATATTTTAAAAATCAATACATTTACATCACAAATACAATGTAATAACTTATACTTTAAATTTATGCATGAGACCTGTTATTGTTTTTGTTAAAAAAATAAATTCAAAATCTCTCATGTATTATAAAAGCCATAAACAAAACTTAAAACTTACGTTCGTACATTCCTTCTTATTTGAGTACCAACTTAATTACTTACTAGTTGCTTTTTTGAGAGGCAAATAATACTAAGGTAGAAAACAATATTTAATTTTAATTCTTAGTTTTTGATTAAAGATCAGGACTAATTAGATTACTTTCTTAAGTAGGAATAATATAAAACATTTGTTTTTCATGAAATGAGAATTTTATGGAAATATATAGTTTTAAAAATCATTATTTGTTACTTCAATGACTATAGCGTAAAAATATCTCATTTGAATTTCGTTCAAAAATTTATCCCTCATTTAAATTTAGCATCGATTTCAACTTTATAATATTCATGTAAATATAATTTCTTTATCTTGTAAAATAACTAGTTATAGCTGTTTTTTAAATTTTGCAATTAGATTAGTTCATTAAAAAAAAAATGTTTTAAATTACGTCAATCAGTGTAAAAAATCATATTTTTTACTGAATATACTTAAAAATTAGCTTCCTTTATTTTTATTCCTTCTATAATTATCATTTTCTCTTGATTTTCTGAAAACATTTTTTAATACTGTAAATATTCTTAATTTTCTTTGTCAAAGAATTAAGTTAATGTATATAAGTTAATATCTTATATTTGAACATTGCGTTAATTCCAATACTTCTGGTTAAATTGGAAACAATTTTTTCATGGAACATTGTTTTTCATTAAATATGACAAAAAACGGTATCCATATACACATAATATGCTCTATTGATTTGTTGAAAAGTACAAAAAATATAATATACAATTCAGTACTAATTATGATTGCAAAAATATTGTCATTACTACTGATGTTGGATTTACATACATACACACAGAAATATATTCCTTTTCATTTATAATGAAGTGTAAAGTGATTTTAAATGTATTCATGAAAGCTTAAAATATCTTGATACATTTACAAAGTTTCTCAGACTTTAAATTCTAGAACTTTCATCTTACTCAAAAGTTTGATTAAGCTGATTATTGTAAAGATCGAAATCTTTAGTATCTTTCAAATTCGGAATGTAGCTCAAACAAATCATTTGATCTGAATAGGTTGTGAGTGACAACGGAAACTTTGATCATGATAATTGATATAGTATAATGGTGTAACTATATCTTTTCTCTAAATTTCTCTACCCTAAGCTTTGAAATTTGCATAACCTTAGAGTTTGTCTTTTGAGATTAAGAGCTATAGAAACTTATTTATATTCAAATAGTTACTTACTTTAAATTTCTGAGACTAGTTTCAACAAAGAGTAAATAAATTTTAAAATTTATGATTTAAATGATCTTACTTAGAAAAAAATTACTGAAATTGCATATTTTAATTGCACTTAATAGTTGCTTTTACAATAACGTAGCAACAAATTTATTTTAAGTGATTTTTTGGGTGTTTCATTTGAATTATTTTAATAGGGTTCAATATATGTGTATATTAAATTAATATTAAGATTGAAAACAACTTTTTTGTACATAAAGATGAGAATTCAATTTTAAGAATATATGACAGTAATTAAATGACATAAAATTGTACATAATTCTTTTAGAATAAGAATATATTAATGCAAAATCATAATATATTTATAATATCTATAGAATGGTTTAAACTTGGGTGAATATAGGGTAACTGTAATTCAATTTTCCTTGTTATCATGCGATTGTTCATTATGAAAATAAGAATACCGAAATATGAAGCAGATAATTCATTTAACTTTTTTATACAACTTATTCCCGAGTAGATTTCTATTAATAAATATAAATTTCTTAAGTGATTAAAATAAGTTTTAAAACATTTTATCACTATTACCTGCATTTCGCTATGCGTCAATAGGTGAAATATACATATTTTGGAAACTTTTTTAATGAAATAAAATAATTTACGTGTTTAAATTTTTTAAAATATACCTTCTTTTTTTTTATTAAATTTAATAATTTTTAAAAATACATTTATTTTTCAATAATTTTTATTGTTGAAGGACAGGAGGATGCTTTTATGTTCAAATAAATGTGATATATATGATGTACATTTAGTTATCTCCTAAATATGAAAAAATTAAATTGAAGGGACATTAATATTGTAATTGATTCTTACTTCAAAATTAACATAATAGCAATGGGATGTATTTGCCTCTGGAGTATAAGTACTATAATAACTGCAATGTTATTTGCTGAATTTTAGCAAAATTTAAAAAAAAAAATTCCCAGGAGAAAATTCTCGTTTTAATTTACATTTAAAAAAATAGAATATTAATAAGTTAAATTAAACTAAGCATTTTAACATATTAGAGATCGTATGGGGCATCGTGTTATCACATGATTCAAAAAGCAACAAAAATGGGAAAATTAATTAATTGTAATGGGTCACCCTTCCAGAATCCTCCTGTCTGACTCCCTTGGAATATGCATTGTTGTTTTCCACCCGCTTTTCTTTACTTCGTTTGCAACAATTCATGTGTTATCAGGGTTGATTCTGTGTCCCATGCAACCAGAATTGCCTCAAAATTTCCTCTATAAGCAGCTCAGTTTCGTCTTGCAAAATGATATCGTACATTTTATTTGTAAATTAAAGTGTACAAATGTAAATCAAATAGAGTACGAAAAAGAGATAGAATATTTGAAAATTACATCAGATGAATGTGAATCATTTGTGGAAGATATTGATAATACTAGAAAAGGTGAACCTGAAAAAGTGAGATGAAAGAAATGAAATATCTGAATTAGGAGCAATTGTATTTGTAAGGAAAATTCAAAAACTTCTCAATAAGTTAAAACCAAATCAAAAAATAATTAGCTAGAAATTCTTCAATTAAATAATTTAATAAAAATAGATATTTATACATTAGATTAAATAACTGTATAAAAGTATAAAAACCTACAAAGACTAATGTGTCTAAAAGTCCAAGGATAATACAAGTACAGTTTTGCTCACCAAATCCGATAATTTTATTTGCAAAAAACATTCTTCTTCCTTCGTGAATATCGTAAGAAATGTATGTTGAATAAGACATATTTAAATACTTTATTACAAGTGCTCAATTTTGCTTCTATATTTTATGAGAATGTTTTTTATTCTTAAACATTAAAATATTTTCTGAAGAATATAATATATCTTCCCAATTAAATTGTGAAAATATTTTTTATAATGAAATAATGTTTCTTCAAAATCTCATTTTCAAAGCTGTTTGCAGTGAACCAGTTCCCCCTCCCCCATGTGATCTCCATTGTCAGTGTCTGTAGCTCACCTTCTGCCGGAATAGATTAAGATTTTCTTAGGCAAAGCATATCTTTGTATAGATTATTATCAGCTAAATATTAAGTTTCATCATTATATTATACTAAATATAGTTAAGCGAAGCATGAAGTTAAAAGTGATGTTTTTGCTTTTTCTTTTACAGCTCTTAAGATGACAAATTTTGATTAGACTTATCATTAAGTCTTTGAATTTTTAAAAATTATTATAATAATATTAATAATATTTATATAAGCATTAGCTTATATTTCTAAAGTAAGTGCAGTTTAGATTAAGAATCATATTTTTTATTTACTTTTTCTTTAATTTAATGTAAAATTAATTTTTAATATATATTTTAAAAATTGAAACTTTTTTATTTCTAACAATTTAATTAAAAAAACCTTGTTAAATATTTTTTCATATAATTATATTAATATAAAATTAAAGTCTTCAATTCCTACTTATATTTTTGCATATTTAAATTTAATTATATTTAGAAATTATAAATTAATTAATAACTAACTCATATCATATTAAAATCTTTGGCATATGTGGAAATATTTATTATAGTTAAAGTCATGATTTGCCTCCTATAAATCTTATACACATGTATATTAAAAATATGCTCTTCTTTTGGATTTTTACTACTTTTTAGGTCATAAATTTTCATGTTAAATTTGCAAAAAAAAATATCATTAGGTCGTAAAAGCAAAGATTACAGATTTTTAAAATTAAATTTGGTTGTAAGAAATGAATAATAACCTTGTGTTTGCATATGAGAACATAGGAGTATAAACTTTATAGCTTTTGGAGATACCAGATAGAAAGTCGAAGAACGAAATGAATTTTTCAACCTCAGGATAATCAATTTGCATAATAGATGAAGGATTTTCCATTGTGCATACTGTCAACTGAGACTCGTTAATTTTGATTTGAACTTAACTTTATAAAAATAATGGTATATTTATTTATGAAAATATTATTTATTATGAATCAACAGCATGCACAATATTTTTATTGAACAAAGAAAATATTATAAAAACGGAATAAATTTCACAAAAGTTTTCAGTCTAATTTATTTTCATATTCTTTTACGTTGAATAACAAAGAGCATAACGTATAAATTTGTGAGGATATTACATTTTATATCAATTTTAATGAGTTATATACTACACAATTACAAACAAGCTTATTTAGAAAACCATAAAAATTAAATCAAAATAATGCTTTTTATTTTCAAAATTGTTAAAAAAATTTTAACACGTAAGATCAAATGTCTATGTGATAAATATTTAAGCATTTTTGTAAAAATGGTAAAAATGTCTTTAAGAAAATTCCCACAATAAAAATTTTAAGTGAGTATTTTTGTTTTTCTTCTAATTTAGCAACTCTTTAGCAAAAATAATGTGATATATCTATTGATTTTTACTTAAATTATTTTCCTTATAAAGACAAACTAATTATTTTGAATAAGTTACGAAAAAAATCCAGATATTTTAGTCACTCATTATAAATATCTAATGAGAAAGCGCAAAAATTGTAAAACATGTTTTTGAATCGTACGTGTTACTAATTCATTACAACACGCAACTCATATTTCGAAAATGTATATTTCGAGAAAAAATTCAAAACAGGGATTCCTGATAGTATCAATTTTAGAAAAATTTAAAATGTTAATATAAACTGGCATTGTTTTTAGAGAGTTTTTATCCTAAGGGGTTTGATTACTTTAAAATAGAAATTTAATTATAAGTGATTTTGCAACTATATTAAATTCGTTTATTTAAATGATGTGTTTTCGTAAGCAAATTTTTTTAAAACAAAAATTTAATTATAATGCGTTATTAAAGTTAATTTTTACCCACCTTAGAGATTAATAATTCGAACTTTATCAGTAATAACAATTACATTCTTAAATTTAAAGTAAAAATGATTAAAAAATAAGTATGATTTGACAAATAATATATTTAATAAATATATAAATAATGCATTTTTTTTTATTTTTGGACTTAATTCTTAAATATATTAAAAAAGTAGTCAGCTTTAAAAGTAATTATAATAAATTCTAAACATAATAAATTGAAATAATACAATTTTATATTTTATGTATACATAAGTAAATAATTATGAAATAATTCATATAGTAAACAATATAATAACATAAGAATTATAATAAAAATTCGAAATATCTTTAATAAAGAATTTTTTTCAACAAATACTTTTAACTCAAAATCTATGAATACTTTTATTTCTAATATATATATATTAGAAATAAAAGGCCAGCAGCAAAATATCAAATTCTAATAACTGTGAAATGTTTAAAATAAATCAATATTAAATATACGAAATAATAAGTATGAAGAATAGACTGTAGAAATAATTAGAATAATTAAAAGTAATAATATTAATGAAAACAAAGTGATTATTTTGTAGATTTAATAATTGAAATAATAACAAAGTGATTTGAAAAGTGAAAAACCAGTTAAAAAATACTTTTACTGACTTCAATTTCGTAAAAATGGAAGTTATTTAAAAAATAGTAATTACTATTATAAAAATGTCAAGTAAATATTATTATAATATTAAGTAAATAGTACTAGTAAATATTATATAAATAATAACTTTAGAACAGAAATAAAAGAATGTCGATCAAATTGAAATTTTTTTAATTAATAGATTTTAAGTATATGTATTTAGCATTTCTGAAAATCCTACATATAAAAACATAAAAATGCATACATATAAAATAATAATTATACATATAAAAATAATACTACATAATAAAATAATAATTTTAAAACAGGAAATTTTGCTTTGTAACAACGCTCTACTAAATTTATCCATAATACGTAGCCTTTTGTATTCTGATTGTGAAGGAAAATATTTTGCATAATACGCTTTGCTTAGCTAAATTGTATGACAACAAATGCAAAAATACAAAATAAAAATTCCATTTGACATTCCATACCATTTATATAAAGAGAATGATTTAATTTTCTACAGTAGAAAAAAAAGCACAGCTTAATGGTGTGGCATATAACAATAAAATAATGCAGAAATGAAACATTGAGTGGTGGACATACACATCGCATGTCTGCATGCTGCATGGGTATTTGTCAGTGAGAGTAATCAAGAATTTTTAAGAACTCGCTCTTGTCATGAAAGTAAACTTTAAGTCTTAGAGAATAATAAACTGCAGATTTTTAAATGAATTGCTACATTTTCAAATGGTAAGGTTTCCCACTACAGCATGAGATAGTAACTAAAGAGAATGCTATCAAAAAATTTTATGATAATTAACTAACTTAATTGTTAGCTAACGAAATGAAACTTAAGTCATTAAAATATAGCTTCAATTAACAATTGAATTCATTCATATTATATTGTATGTTGATTATTTGTAATTAAATTATATGCTGTCAGTTCCTATTCAAATTAATTATTGATTCCCAATCAAATAATGAACATACTATATATATTTTGAAATGATTAATGACGTAAGCATGACAAGATACCGCAACATATTATAAATTAATCCTCTCCGATAAATATTTATGTTGCACAAACTTATAATCCAGATTCAAATTTAACAAAAATAATAAAATAAAGGTAATAAAGAGAATAAAATAAAACAATTATGTAAACACAATTTAAATAAATTGCTCTTGTTTTAATATTGCAAATGAACATTTCACTCAAGCATTTTCCTTATTTACATAAATGAATTGCGATTTAAATAAATTTAAATTAATCCTATGAATAAAGATCTTAAATGTAGGAACAAATGAAACGGGAATTTGAAAGTATAAAAATAGATACAAAATATTTAAGATAAATGCAAATATTATAAATTATTTGTAACATACATGAATAAATGAATGCAATTTTTAAGATTGAGTAAATTAATTAGAATAATTAGAATTATAAAATTCGTATTATTCTTTCGGTTTAGTTATAGTAAATGAAATAAAGTTCAGCATTGAAATTTATTTGAATTAAAATTGAAATAACAAAATTTTTTTAATCATAGTTCATGTCTATAAGGATCCTTAAAATTAGATACACATTATTTTAAGGATTTGTAATCCATTAGAATTTTTTTTCTGAACTTTTTTATTTTCATTAATATTAAATGAAATTTCATGATTTCTTAAGATATCAAAAAAGCAGTACTAGCGTTTTTGCTTCTATTTATAAAACCGTATATCTCAAATATGTGGTTTTTCTATGTAAAGATATTGTGAAGTAATCGAGATTAAATAATCGAGCTAATAAGGAATTACAGTTTATTAAAAATTCAATGCATTGTTTAGTTTATAAGCATTTTATATTTAAAGAAATGCTGTAGCTACAAAGATCCTGAAATTAGATTAAATGTGAATTACAAATCATATTAGAGTAGCCTATATCTTATATTTAATAAGCTTATATTTTGCAGTGATTGTAATGTGTTTGTGGATAGATGCTTAATATATTGAAATTAGGTGGATGTACTACGTTCTAAATTTTGTTCAGTTAAAGTGCTTAAAACGAAATATGAAAAGTCAGATTCGTGTTCCCCTTATTTTTGTAAATAATATGTATTTTGTGACTGTTGCAAGTGTAAAGATTTATTTCCACTTTGCATAGTGCAACATATGACTTTAATTTTAGTATGTTAGAATGATATGCAACAGAGCTTGGTTTTTGGAGCAATAACTTTGTTCATTTAATTTTTAATTGCATTGTTTGTCGTCTTATAATGATTTATGTAAGAAAAATGCAGGTTTATTTTAATAAAAGTTTATCAAAATAATTATATTTAGAATAGTAAAAGCTTTTTTAGAAAATATCGAAGATAATGTTAGCAACTTATCTTTTGAGAGTTTGTAACAGTTTAATTTTCTTTATTGTAAAAATATGATCTTCATTGTAATTTTTAATTTGAGACCAATTATCAAAACAAATAAAAGCAATAAGTGGAAATAGTAAACTTTTTTTTAATTGTTCCTTTCCTTATTCCCACAGTACATCTATTCCCTTATAGAAGTTCTAATAATGTAAAGGTTTATAAGGGCCGTAAAATTATACTAATAATAAAACATAATAAAAATTTATTGTATTTTAAAAGATTCAATATTTTTTAACATTAAAAAAAAGAATTCTTTATTATTACAAAGACATTGCTATAGAATTATTACATTATTATTAAAACAATTAAAATATTTTTAACCTACATTATTATTTCCTGCGTAGAAAGGAAAATAGGTAAATATTAACATTTTGATTATTGGAAGATTCTAATTGGTTATTTGGGAAAATGCAATGCGATTATAAAATAAATTAAAAATGCAATTATCAGTTTATTTTATACTCTTAACACATTATCTATTTTTAGAGCTTTAAAATATGCATTTAAACTTATATTTTTATAATGAAGAAATAAGAAATGTATATGGAATATTTATAATATTTACCAATATCAGTTTAAAGTTTTTAAATATATTTACAGTAAGTTTGTAATTACCTCGTTCAGGTGAAAAGTATTTCTTGTTACGTGGAATAATTTGTATTCAAGAAATTAATTATATTTAAAAAACGTTTCCTCTGAATTCGACATATCATTTATATTTATTGGGTTGGTTAGAAAGTAATTTCGAATTTTTAGTGTAAGATTTTTCTCACAAAAATTAATTTCAATAAGTCAAATATCTGCCATTTTGTTTGAATTTTTCTAGTAACTTCTTGATCCCAAGTTTTCAAAATTCCTGGTCCTTAACACTAAAAGCTCAACTAAATGCGATTTGAGGTCATCATTATTACCGAAATTTTTAACATTTAAAAATTTTGTAAATTTTGAAGTAAATGATAATCCAATGGTGAAATGTCAGAACTACATGGGAATGCAATATCACTTCCCAACCAAGCTCTATAATTTTATACGTCTTGCTAAAGATATATAAGACCTCGCAATGTTTTGGTGAAACACGATTGCCTTGTGATTTCTGTCCTCTTCTCTCTGATTGCGATTGTTTGAAAGCATCTCGAAATACACATCTTTATAATCGTAAAAAGTTGATGCAACTCAGCTTTTGATATGGCTTATACTTCTTCATCATACTTGGGCCCTGACCTTTTTTCCTTAACGTTATTGTACACGATCCATTTTCATCGCCAGTTTTTATTCATTTAAAAAAAGGAGTTCAATGCGTTATGTTTGAAGTATATATCACAAATATTGATTCGTTGTGTAAGTTGATTTTCTGTCAATTCGTGCGACACCCAAATATCAAGATTCGTAACAACTCCAAGACGTCTTATATGAGTTTCAATTGTTGTGTGTGATATATTTAATCAGTTTGCGACCCTCTTGTACAATTGTATGATGAGTTGATTCAATTATGGATTTCATTTTGTCATCCTAATTTCTGAAGGATTTTTCAGTGAGAAATATTCAGAACGAAATTTTTTAACCCAATTCTGACTCGTGCGTTCTATTAAACAATCAATACCATAAACTTCAGATAACTATTTGTGAGATTCAGTTTCTTATGAAAATTAAACAATTAAAATGTGTCGAAAAGCTTATTTTGTACTCCAGGTTATAACTGACCGTAAATGATAGTTGTAAACAAAATTACACGGAATTTGTTTCTTTAGCAACCTAAAGGTATCGAAAACCATACTTGAAAAGAAAAAAAAAAATATAACACTGAGAAAAGAAAAACGAAACAACCATAACATACCTCCTGGTGCAAACAGAAATCACTTTCTTTCTCCATTCCTATAATTTTAATAAATATGAATTTTCATATAAAATATATACTGAGAGCACACTACACTAAAATCCATATTATTCTTAAGCATTAAACACAGTTTTATAATTCTCTAGTTTTCAATTTCTATTAATGGTCTATACGGTGTTGAAAAAGACTTTATTTATTTATTTCTTTATTTATAAAAGACAATTTTTATTTTATATCTACATTCAATAAGAGATTAAGTTTGGTTATATTAATGTCAACAAAAATTATGAGAAAGTTATTAAAATACTAAATAGAAACTATTTACATATTATTTCAGTGGAAAATTATTTTATTCGTAAAATATTAGTAAACCTTTCGCAATTGTAACAAATATCAAGTTATTTGGTTGAAATTGCATTTGAAAACTTTTCCCGAAACTGTTTTCTTCTCTTTACTTACCACTAATAATAAAGACTGAATAGTATTTCATTAAATTGCAAGAAATTATTACATAACATATCCGATATTTGATGTAAAAATAATGATGCTGCTGAAATAATGGTTTGAAAACAAAATTATACAAAACAGTTTCAGTATTTTAAAAACAGATATTCCTTTTAATCAGACAAATTTACATTGTTTTGAAAAATAAATTATATATTTAAATTATTTTCGTCAGGAAAAACATGTAAGAATTTTGAATATTAGTATTTCTGAATGGTTTAAAAAGAATAGGAGCTTATAGATTATTTATGTTTGTTTAAGATAAAATTAAAAGCTTATACGTATGTATTATTTAAAACATTCTGATTTGAATTTATTATAAAGTTTTTTTATTGCAGTGTAATTAATGTAAGTTATCTTAGGCCTTTTTGAAATTCTAATTGCATCCAGAACAGAGATGAATGATTTCTTCCTCCTTAAAATCTTCCGGTATGTGTAAACACTAGGAAAGTTGAATAAATGTATGCGGTATCGGATATTTCCTTCTGCATTTTCATATATAAATTATTTTTCAAAAATAACTAATCTTTTTTTTGCAATTTTAAAAAATTACTGCTTTTGTCTCACTGGATCATGTTTTCGCTTTTCTCAGATATCTTTTGATGGAAAAAACATTGGAATGTAGATGAAAATAGTCCTTAACGTTAAGTTTTATGTCTTCATAAATAAAAAAAATCTTTATGTTCAATTCATTGGATTTGACTTCATGTTTTTTGTTCATGAGATGAAAATGAGTTCACAATCATGAGAGATATTACTTCATGAGAGAGGCAGTGTTTTGGAAAATTTTAAATAATAAGAAAAAGTGTATTATCATTTTTGAAAATTAAATTTTTTTCTAAAAAAAAGAGAAAATGTTTCTTATGGAAGACCCAATCTGTGAAAGATATAAGATTCTTTCACAGTTATGTTAAAAATAATTTAAGCAAATGAAATGCATCTCATTAATTTAGTTTAACTTTCCTCAAAATCTAATTATTGTGATTTTTACTCAAAAATATTGACTTATAAATACAATTTACTTATTTTCCAATAAGAGAAACAGATTCATAATAAATGAAATATTTTATAAAAATAAGCATTAAGATTAAAATTACTCGAGAATTCAAATTATTTTGAAAAAAAACATGCAATAACAACTTTAAAATTGCCAACAAATTCTCTGAAAAAATTTATGCAAAAAAATTAAATACAATTTTACATTCCTATATATTTTATTCTATAAGTTTTATTTGCACAAATTAAGAATTTTATTTTTATACTTCAAATGATTTATAATTAATAAAAGTATGTTTATTTCAATGTGTCATATTTTATTTCATACCAAATGCATATGAAAAAAAAGTTTATTTCTCATAACTATTAATAAATTTTGAATTCTAATATATACAACATAAAATGTTGATATTTTTCTCCTTACATGTTTAGAGTTTTGAAAAACATTTTAATAAATATTATTCTTTTAAGTTAAATAATAATTTTTCATTCATTGTGAGCTCATCTTATATACCATTACAACACTTAAAACAGAATAAGCCTGATAAATTTAAGACAGATTTTGCAATTTCTAAACTTTTTTTTTTTTAAATTACGCTTATTATTGTCATTATTGATAATCTTTTTATTTAAATTTTTGTGCTGAAATATAATTAAATACAAAAATAATTCCTCTAAAAAAGTTTACCACTCCTATTTTAATGTTATTCCTCTGCATATTTTATAAATATTTTCAAAACTAAAACCAAAATTCTATTGTATTTGACGTCAATTTTTTTTAAGATAATTAGATGCATAATTTTCAAAATACTAATTTAATTTAATGCGTAAATTAGTAACAATTTTACAAAAAATATTTAAATAAAACTTATTTAAATGTTTTCTGTAAAACTGTTACAAATTTAGTATGCTAACAAATAAAATTTACATCATAATTACATATAATGAATTTAAAATATTTATTTTATGGTGATTTCAGTTTTGATGACCTAATCATTTACTTTATGTCATAAATGAAAGCATATATAAATTAATTAGTCTCTTAAAACATAACATCTTTCATAAAAAATAAAACACAGAAAATAGATTTAAGCAAATACTGCTTTACTGCTTTTCTTAAAGCAAATACTGCTTTTAATTATACACTTTATGAACTCTTTGTTTTTCTCCAGAGTGTGCTAGGAACTACATTTTGATAAGATTTATGTGGACAAACTACCTCTTTACCATTTTTTTTCTTACAGTCATTAAAATCATTCATAAAAAAAATGAAATTTTAAAACTGAATGTCTATAATTTAAAGGAAATAAGTCCAATAAATTTAATAAAAATGTTAGTAATAGGAACTTAATATTTGTTTGATAGAGATTATTATACATATATAATATTTTTAAAAATGAAACACTCAAATTTTATACTTAAAATTTATACATGCTATAATGTTATACAATAGCTCTTAGTTGTTTAGGTAAATTGCATATTTGAATAGCAAATTAAGTTTAAATTTTTAAAATATTAATTTGATAAGTCAATAATCCCCTATGTGTGTGATGAAAATAACATTATTTAAAAGATAGGGGAATTTTAAATAATTGCATTTTACATAACAAAAGTAGCTTTTGAGTAAATATAACAGTAAGTTAAAAAGATGTGAAATGTTTCTGTGTGTTGTATAATAAAACTCAAATTGAATTCAGTTTGAATAGTTGAGTTGTAATTTTTATTTCAAATTGTAGAATAAAAAATTTAATTTTTTTTTCTATTCTACAAATTTGCAGCTATATTAAACAAATGATTTATTTCATATAATATTACAACTTTTTGTTAATATCTTTAGTGAAATAAAAATATCTTTATAAATAGATATTTATTGAAGTATATAATTTGCAGTCAAAATAAGTATCGTCTTCAGGATATAGTTCCTCAATAATCAATTCACACTAATGCTATTTAGTTTGATTGTTACTACTTAAATTTTCATTTTTGAATTCTTATCATATTAAGAGATTCGCTTCTTCAAATAATTCAAATATATTAATAGAAAGGAATGGAGCAGAAGATCAAAACGTGATGATCACATGCCAAAGCTAGGATGTCTGTAGTATATGAAGAATACTCAAGAGATGTGTGAGAAGACACTTCGTTCAATTTAGTCAGTTTGAGAGGAATCTTATGATCAGCTTGAAAATCGTAGCATACGACGCACAATATTACTCGTTAAGTTGATCATGCAGAGTGTGCCGTTAAAACATACTGGGAGCAGTGGAGAAGAGATGGTACACACTTGCAGCGTACCGAGTCTGGATTGAACAGGAAAACGGCAAGGGGAAAATATGGAAGGATCTGCGGGAAGCGTTCGTAGATCCCATAGTGACGCGCTTCAAGATAAACACAATGTAGGAGTGAGTGCCCGTTGATCAACAAACTATTTTCGGATACCGTGCAGAAGATAATATGCTATCCAAGCACCCGTTTTGTGTGTTGACTTGAACAACGCAAAATCGGGGACTCCAAGTGTGTGTGTCAAGAAATCTTAATTTGAATTCTTCGCTTCTCAATCAGCATATTTTGTTGCGTATGGCTAACCAAACAACTTATGGCTAAGAAACTTTCATTAATATGGTTTTCAGATTAATATAATTATAAAATGAGATTACATTCTCTGATTTTCTGAGAATTTTTGTTACTGAATTGTTGCAATTAGAAATGTTTAATTTCAAAGTCAATCAAATATCGTTAGCTTACAATTGATAAAACTCGTAACCCGTTTTTTTGACAAAGCATTTAAATTGTGTTTTAAATAATATCATCTATAATCTTTTTTGACTTGCAATCAATTAAAAAATACTAAATGTATAACATAAATAATTTTGTGTTGGAAAATGCTAAACATAATAAAATTAAAAATGTTTCAAATTTTGAGTTTCTTAAAATAAAATCATTTAAGTCCTTTACGGAAGAAAACTTGAAAAACACATGAGTTATTAACCCAATAGTCAATAGTCACGCATGTATTAGTGCAAATGACATAAAAGAAGCCCGAGAGGAAACACATTTTTTATTGTAAAGTGAATTCAATAACAATTCCAATAGTCAGTAGTGTTTAAAATGTAAAAGAAAGGAAATACATAAAAATTGTAATACAATGAAACAAGTGTCATAAAGAAATAAAACTAGACATTTCAAAGTGGCACCTGAAAACTGCACTTAAAATTGAGATAAGGAACGCACTTTTTATTATTTATTTTTACATTAGAAAAAGGAAAATAAAAATTCTGATTTTTCAAGATGTTATCAAAATTTGAATTTTTCTACCCTATTCTTATCACACAAGGTTAAAGTAAATTCACTTATTTTGAATATAATCATCTCTAGAATTGATCAAAATTCTTATTCGAAAATTTAAAAGTGAGAAACATTTTTTTATGAAAGTCTCCAACATTTTTCTAGGTTTTCTCTTTAAGATTTGTATTTATTTTAAAGAAGTGTAGATACCATTTTCAAAAATTTCTCAAACACTTGTAATGAAATATTGAATTTCTTTAATGAAATAATTGAAAAGCATCAATAATCTAGACCTTAAATAATTATACAAATGAATTTTTAAAGATAATTTTTATAGAGTTTTAAGTATCTTCAACCTGAATTTTGAAAAGAAATAATTAAGTTGGAAACAAGATATTTATAAAAGTATTTCAGTACATCACTCAAGTTCCCTAATAAAATATTATTTATTTCACTAATCTAAATTAATATACATTACTAATTTAAATTTATAATCTGTTACAAAAATATAAAATATTTTTAATGTTTACCTATTTTTTCTGTTATAAATTTAATCCAGCACTTTACTATCACATTTATCTAATACTTAAAAATAATTACATTTTGATAAAGGTAGGATCGAACTGAAATTTAGATTTCACAGACACTAAGCTACAATATTTAAAAAAACGCGGATGTTAGCATTAGCTTATTGAAATTTCAAATTTTTTATGTGTTTGAAATGCTTTAAAAAAGATATTTTTAAATGCTATTTTCTAATAGAAAACTTAATAGGTAATGAATCATGTATAACAAAAAGATTCACATTTGTTTAATGTTAAAATTTTCTGATTTTTTACAGTTAAATTTTGAAATTATATTTTCTCATTCCCATATTTGATTATGAATCTTAATTTTTCATAGTTGTAATTAAATGCATTTATTTAAATTGATATTTATGTTGACGCGTGATTCAATCCATGCATCTATTCCAGTTTTATTGTCCTTATTTTCAAGTACTCAACAATACTAATGTATTTTAGTCATCACACTCTCAAATTATCCTTACCTCTGAGTTCCAAAAGTATTAAGTTTTAGGAAAAGCAAGTATCCCGTAAAATGTCTCAAATTAAAATAGTATCTCTTGCAAATAAATCTTTGTAGATGTTTTAAAATATTTTTACAGATATGCTAAGCAAGCACAATTCTGATGAATTATTGATTTAATATAGATGCTTGTAAATAGTTATTAAAAAACTGTATTTGTAATTATTATGAGATTTTCAATTTCATATTTCAGATCATTATTTATGCATCTAAACATAAACGTATGAATTTTTTTTAATTATTCGTTAAGAAGTTCAAATTTCTTTTTAAAAATTATACAAATCTATTGGCTTATTACACATATAAATAAACCTTGCTTTCGATATTAATAAATAATAGATGAAATAAATGAAAAATTGGGTAATTTTATTTTAAATTTCCTTTTATATGTTATTATGGGTACAATTTTTAACTAATAACTATAATTGCGAATAAAGCGGAATTTCTCCTTGACTTCCAAATTTGAAAATTACGTAAGCATATAAATTAACTAAAGATATATTTATGTACATATGAAAAAAATAAGCAGACACATTCTCTTGTCGGTTTAGTTCATAATGAATTTTCTTTTTTGCATCTAATCCTGAAAAAAATATGAACTACGGAAAAATGAAACTCATGCAAGAAAAATAATTTTGATGAACAATAATTTATCTCGTCTTTAGGAAAAAAAAATTTTTTTTCTTCGCACTACATACAAGAAAAGAGAATAATTAATTTTCACTGAAATTATTTAATTTTCATTAAAACTCTTTAACCCATTATAAGTTTTCTGTGACAATATAAAATTGCAATATAAAATCGTTTCTTATCATAATTATTTAGGAGAACATATCTTGAATTAAATTTGTTTTTATAGTGGTAATATAAATTAAGTTATTAATTTTTAATTAAATTTATTTTTTGATTAATAGATTTTTTATAACTTTGATTTAAATAAAAAGTAAATATAAACTTCAAATATTTCAAAATGCAATCATCCGATTTCTACAGAACATTTTAAACTAAATTCTATTGTAATAATGCAAACATTTTTTCCTCATTTTACTCTGATTTAAATTAGAAAATGTGCTTTTAACTAAGCAGTTAATCGTTAATAAATAATACCAAAACTAATGATGTCGCTTTACTTAAAAAGAAATCATTACTTTTAAATAATACACAACTGGCCATTAAAATTGCTACACCAGGAAGAAATACATATAACAAAATGATATTTATTGGGCAAATATATTATACTAGAAATAACAAGTGATTAAATTTTCAAAAAATTTGGCTAGATAGATCCTGAGAATTCAGTACCCAGAACAACCACCTCTGGCAGTAATAACAGCAGTTATACGCCTGAGCATTGAATCAAAAAGAGATTGGATTGCATGTACAGGTACAGATGCCCAGGCAGCTTCAACACGATACCACAGTTCATCAACCGTAGTGACTGGCGTTTGGTGACGAGCCAGTCGCTCGGCAACTATTGACCAGACGTTTTCTATTGGTGAAAGATCTGGAGAACGTGCTGCCCAGGGCAGCAGCCGAAAATGTTCCGTATCAAGGAAGGTCTGTACAATACCGGCAACATGCGGTCGGGCATTATCCTGCTGAAACGTAGGGTTTCGCAGGGCTCGAATAAATTGTAGAGCCACGGGTCGTAACACACCAGAAATGTAACGTGGACTGTTCAAAGCACCGTCAATGCGAACAAGAGGTGACCGAGACGTGTATCCAATGGCACCCCATACCATCACGCCAGGTGATGGGCCAGTATGACGATGACGAATGCACGCTGTCAGTGTGCGTTCACCACGATGCCACCAAACACGGATGCGACCATCATGATGCTGTACAAAGAACCTGGATTCATCTGAAAAGATGACGTCTCGCCATTCGTGAGGCCTGGTTTATCGTTGATCACACTATTGAAAACGCTCTTGTCTATGACGCAGCGTCAAGGGAAGCCGCAGGCATGGTCTCCGAGTTGAGAGTCCATGCTGCTGCAAACGTCGTCGAACTGTTTGTGCAGACACTTGTTATCTTCCAAACCACACCGTTTCTTGACTCACGGCTCGTGACGTGGTTGCACGATCCATTACGGCCATGCGGATAATATGCCTCTTTTCTCGGCTGCTAGTGATAGGTAGCCGTTGAGATCCCGCATGGCGTTCCGTATTACCGTCCTGAACCCATCGTTTCCATATTCTGCTAACAGTCATTGGATCTCGATCGACGCGAGCAGCAATACTGCGATAAGATAAACCGCAATCTCAGTACGCTACAATTCGACCTTTATCAAAGTCAGAAACGTGCTGGTACTCATTTCTCCTTCTTACATGAGGCATCACAACAACTTTTTACCAGGCAACAACGTTCAAATGCAATTTGTGTATGAGGAACCGGCTGAGCAATTTCCTCATTTAAACACAATGTAAGTGTCGCTACAGGCGCCTGCTTTGTCTAAATGCGCTGAAAAGCTAATAATTTGCATATCACAGCACCTTCTTCCTTTCGTATAAATTTCACGTCTGTAGCATGTCGCCGTCTTGGTGTAGCAATTTTAATGGCCAGTAGTGTATTTGCAAAGATGTTAAAATCATGATGTTATTTCTCAAAAATACATTTACTCAATTAAATACTTCGTAATGTGCATTAATGTAAAAGCATTATGTAACTATTGATTGTAACTATTGATTGTGTGTTTTAGATTAATCTTATAATAAAGTCATTAGCGCTCATTTTTGAATTTATTTCGGAAAATAAATCATGAAATTTCATTTGAAATAATAAAATACAAAATGTACTTATTTTGCTTTGATAAAGCTTGAAAGTATTCTAAAGAACGTTTAAATTCAAGGATTTCTTGTTAATTATTATATAATTTAGGAATTTTCAGACATTGGAATTTTGAAGCATTTTATCCACTTACCGGTACTAATTTTTTTTTTACAAGTATGGGAACAATAAATGGAAAAATAAAATTTATGAACTAACTCAATTTCTAACAACATATTTTTATGAATAAGAGATGTTAAAATAGAAATATGAATAAAACTATTATACTACGCTGCAAAAAAGACTATTTTGCATTTAATTCTTTATTGGAATATAAGTATGCATAATACTTCAGAAATCCTTGCCATACAAGAGGAAATAATTTTACTTCAATATTTCATGTAATTAATTTTAAAATTTGAGCGTTAAAATTTTGCTTTCTTTGTGTTTGGTTTTGAGTAGCAATATATTTTCAAAACTAATAAAGTTTTCACAATGTAAACACATTGCAAAATATTTGTAAATAGACAATAAAATCTTCATAGATTGCATATTTTAAATAGTTTAAACTTTTAGTTCAATCATATGATTTAAAGACACATTTTAGATACATTTATATCATTTTGGAAAGAGGGTCTAGTAAACAGAAGCAGCACATCACGCTTTTATTAATTTATTCTGTTAAATTACATGCTTAAAACAGAAATAGATTTGTTATTGAATAAGATATATATTTCAAATCAGTAAGGAGAAAAAAGCCTTATCTATCATTTTAATGTTTTCTAAGACATCAAAGAAGATTGAAAAAGAATAGCATAAATGTCTCAAGATATTAAAAAATTTAAATAACTGTTTTTAGAAATAAAGCGAATAAAATTTACAATAGTAGTTATTATTTATTTTTATTTGTTTAAAATTATTTAATATTGCCAGAAAAATATCGCTTATACTTAGTGATGAAACTTTACATTTCTGGTTATGCTGAAATTGCATTGTTACCCAAAGCTTCAGAAGTTTTGAAATGGAAGATTTTAAGAATAAATCGAATTATTCAGAAATACACAAGTATACGGCGACTTTATTATTACATTTTTTTCAATTGTTAAATAAAGAGAAATTGTTGCGACGAATTCGTTAGGCATGTAATTCATATTTATTTTACATGTAATATTTATATTTGGAGTTCACAATCATAAACTAAATTGCTTTTACCAATATAATTTTATTAATGTTGATAATTTATATATTTACACATAATCTCTATAGCTGAAGCACTGCTTCTTTTGAAACTTTTATTTAACCTCATAGAAATGATTACATAGCAATTTTTACGCATAGTATTTATAGTTACTATTTTACAGATCTTTCATTTGTGGGAAATAACATTGTTGGATAACATGGGATAAAATCTTGCAAACTCGGAATTATGGCACAAGCATAAAAAGGACAAAAATACAACATTTCGAAACTAGCTGAATATTATACTAGAAAAGGTATTTTTATCAATATTCGTTCTTTCATTTCACAATAATTTTAAATTTAAATAAATCATTTTAAGTCGATGTTGATTCCTAAACTAAGGTTGCTTAACATAGTAGATATTTTCTTCACTAAAAATGCTTATTAAACAAACATTTCTATATGAAATAAATAAGAATTAGATATTTACAGTATTACTCTTAACTTTTCAATATTAAATTATAAACTGCAATTTGTATACACATATTAAATATCTTTGTATATCTGTACAAATATACTGCACGTATTGCAAATATACGTGTATTGTATTGAAATTGTAATGTGTATTATCTGCAATGCATATCAAAATATTTATCTTCAGTATAAAGTTGAACACGTTTGTAAACAGGGTGTAATTCTCAAAATATTATATCTATTTGCTTGCAAGTAAGTTGTTTGACTTTTATTTTTATTTAATTAGCAAAAATATTTCTGAAATTAAAAAGAAATTTTTTAAATTAATTTAAATTTTTTAATGAAATTTTGACATATAAAATCGCATATTATTTTTTTAAAAAGTATGAAAACAAGTAAACAAGTTTTTTTCTTAAAAGAATTACTGTAATTTTATCCTAATTAAATATGGATGTGATAAAATAATTACAATCTTAGAATATTGAGTAAATTTCTCACAAGATAAAGGAAATTTCAATTTTTTTTAAATTTCTCAATCTCAAACTATGAACTCTTAATGTCGAGATTGGTGTGAATCATGTATAAAGCAGAATTGAATATTTTTCTCTAAACTAAATACTATAAAATATTATACGAGTTAGATCAATCTGACACTCATAGAGTATCAGATTAGATTAAACCTTAATAAAAATATCTAGGTGAATGCAGAATAAAATCAGCACCGAACCTGTTTCTATTAAAAAAATATTTTAATACAGTGATATGAAATTCTAACTGAAAAAAACCATAACATTCTATATTCTTTATCCAAAGCAATGGTTTTATGATGATGTCAAATAAGATGGCATTTTATAATCGTACATCAATTTCAATCACCAAATTCTTTTGAACGATTACTATTTGTAATTCTAACACATTTCAATTACAAATTGTAAAGCATTTATTGAGGACATGAAAAGGATTACATGATAAAATTTTTAAACGATGGAAAACTATTGTATTTGCGATAAAGGAAATACTTTTTTTACCTACATATTAAAAAATAACTTATGAAATGATGACGTATGTATTACAAGTATTTGTGAATTTTCATTTCTTAAGAAAGTATTCAATTCATTATTTAAAAAGAAAATTGTATTTTATTTTCTCTGTCGTGAAATTATCAAGATATTTTATTTTCTGCCGGTAACCTACGAAAATAATGCAAAAATGATTATATCAGTTAAAAATTGCTGTATTTAGTTTGAATCAGAAACAAGAGGAGGAGAAAACTGAAATAAAAGAAGAACTTTCTCTTCTTGAGATCCATAACGAGAAAGAAACATTAACAAGGAAAAGTATGAGTAAAGGTCAGCTGGTGTTTTCTGGAAAAAAGTATTTTTGTAGGTGTGCAAAAGTTGAACGAGGATGTTTCATTTACGTCAGAGGTTTTAGAGAAAGTCTTATCATATTTTTTAGATTATTTCTTTAAAGACTTACAATCTAAAGTAAAATATTTAAGTAAGGAATGTAAAAAAGCAAGCATAAGCATTTTCATTATAAATCGAAATTAAGATTAGTAAATAAAATATTGAAAGTGTTTAGTAAGATAATAAAAATATTTTCATTCAATCCTTACAAAAATTAAGTTTTCATAATATTTTAAACTCATATAATACTAATAAGAATTGTATTCAAAGTATTAAAATGAATCTCTAATAATTAAGTTTAACTATTTAAGTATTATTCTTATGCTCATTTGAAAATACAAACTGCAACATTTTTGTTACTCCGCATGTGTAAAAAAAATTTCTTTGATTATCTAAGAAGCAATAAAATAAATAAATGTTGCTTGAAATATTACAAAAATTAAAATTCTAATTGAAATTTTTGTTTGAAATATAAAGTTCTTGACATTATTCTTAACTTCTGTAATGACCATGTATTTAATGCTCACTCTGATGTGTTGATTAATATAACAGGCTTGTGTGTGTCTAAACTGCATTTTCCTTTTCTGAATAACAAAAGTATGTGATTTTAAATTATAAATTCTTTCCTCTATTTGTCTTTAATAAATAATTCTGATTCTAAATTTAGAGAAAAATGTCAGTATATATGTTTGAATAATTTGACAATAGTTTAGTTTTCGTAAATGCTCTAATATACTTTACAATTTGTACCCATTTGTCAAATCTATACCATATATATTTTTTAAGAAAAATGTAATACATTTCCAACAAAAAGCAAAATTAAACTACTAATAATTTACAGGACTGTATCTATAGCAAAAATTAGCAAAACTGTAATATATAATTCCGTAGTTTATAAACTAAAAACATTATTTAATTATAATTTAATAACACGAGTTTATTTTTTGATTTTAATACAAGTTTCCTAATATCAAAACTCATTGTATACTTTTTTAAATTCACGGAATACTAAGAAACACGCTTTCAAAAAAGTAAATAGTGTTGTAAAAATTAAATCTACTGTATATTTATCAGTTGTGTTTACTTTTTATCCAATGAGATTATATTACAACAAAATTATAATTTTTTATGGGGAGACTCGTAAAATTACACTTTACAGAGGTTTAAAAACATATTTAAATTAAATATATATTTAAATCCAATTTATAAATTTTTAACTTAGATATTATTTAGATATTTAAGCTATATTTTTAAATTTGCAATAAGGATTTATGTGCTAAAAATTATGTTTTTTACAATCTGCAATTGCGGCAATATAATGAAATTCTTCATTTACTTTTTCACTTTCTCCTATACATAACACATTTGTGTTTCTTGTATAATATATTAATTCAAAATTTGTAAAATATTGGCTTTAGTAAGAATTATATGATTTTTCTTGCTATATTCTTTTATATACCAGATAATATTTTTTTTTATATTTTCTCTCTTTATATACATAAAATTTTTATGATGACTGCATACCATTTTTTACCTGTCTTTCCCTGTTGCTATTTAGTAGAAGTTATTTTTTGAATTCTTCTTAAAATTTTTCTCACGTGTGATATGAGTTTTTATTATAATTTGCAACAGAGCAATTGTACTTTAAAATAAGTTTACACAAATATAAACATCTCTTTGTAGATTTATTGATTGTTTTGTCATATTATTAATATTTTATTTATAGTATTGTTCTCATCTGACTCTTAAAAGTAATTCATTGTTATTCAAAATATAAGATGAATGTTTATATGCAGGTGCTTTTACAAAAATTTGATAAAACTTTAATATTGGAAAATGGGAGACCTCAAAACGTTTATGTTCTTTCTGGTTGTTTTTTGGAAGACATTGCAATTTTTATTTAATAATGTCATATGTTTGCTATTCAAAAAATTAAGATATTTTAATTCTTTAATGAAAAAAGATATACTATATTCTTTATGGATACAGCTTTGATATATATTTTTATTTAAATATAGATAATTATATTTTTAGTATCCAATTAATTATGTTATATATATGATCAGGATATGATTTAAAATTCACTTTAGATTACTCATTTATATTTCAGCTACAAATATTTTAATATTTTTTAATTAATTTATAAACACTTATATTTCATATATTTTTAAGTGAAGATATCAATATTTGTTACTTATTTCAAATTATTGGTGAGAAATTCCAATATATTTAAATCAATCACTTCAAAATTAAAAACGCAACAATCATGTTTGATTGCCTAATTATTCATCTCAATGTACTATAACCGATAAATTTGTAAAATTGTCTTAAAGTTTTTTTTTTTTTTTTTTTTTTTTTTTTTTAATAACGATTTTCATAGCTGTAAAATAAGATCATAATATCTAAGGTAGCTTGTAGACATTTTTATGACTTGACAATATTTCCTGACGTTTTTATTTTCCAAAAATAGGTTAACATTTCCTATATGTTTTGAAACCAAAAATCAAGAGTCGTTAATTGATCTAAAAGGAGATGAGTTACTAAAGGATCACTATAAGAATGTTTTGGAATCCTCCAAGGAGAAAGGTTCTAGAAAATTTTGTGAAGGTATAAAATTCGGCCTGAGCCAAGTAGTAAGCTATTCATAGGTTAGAAGAAAATTTAAAATTAATTGATCAATCGGACAACTAACTCTCCAGCTCTAAAAAATGATTTTAGTTTCTGATATATAGAAATTAAATGAGATTTTCTAGCCTGTGTAATAACTTTATGCTGAAGTAATAAGAGTATATTTATGATTGATGAGCTGTGAATAAATTTTTCGTTTAGGAGAAATGTATTTTCTTTACTTCTGTGATACTCTCGTCATCACGAAAATATATGCACTGCTGGCAACTCAAATTGCATCACCAAGAAATAAGAGGGATATCACAACAAAATTTATTTTGTAGAGAGCTTGTTAAACACGTATTAAATGATGAAATTTATAGACTTTTGTGAAGTGTTGTTCCTACCAAAATCAGAAGCCAGAGTAGCCACCATTGTTGGACATCACCGTTGCCACTCGCCTCGGCACTGATTCAATACCCTCCTGCATCTAACGATCGTATACCTACATCACTGTTGTTTGGTTTCGTATAAAACCACTACCCATTTTCTTGAAAGGTATTCCTCAATCTAGGTAGGCTACTATCCTTTCTCTGTTGAACTCGCACATTTGTTCAAAAAATGAGTACTGTTTTCTACGAGGTATAACTGACTCGTTTTTTTGAAAAAGCCGCAAGAGAAACACAATTGTTGAACTTGAAATCGTCAAAATCTCCAAGTCTTATATACCACTTTGAAATGGCTCTTCAGGCCCTCATAATACAAATCGGTGCTGAAAACGAAAAGAAAAAAAAAAAAAAAAAAAAAAAAACATGTACTAAAAGAAGATATCATACAATTCGCATTTTGAATTTAGGTGTTGCTAACTCTGATTTTTTCCAATTTCCTTTGAAACTCAATATTATTATTCGAATTATATTTTGAATGTTTAAATATATCAAAAGAATTTATAATGCCATTCTTCAATGTATTAACAATTTAATCCTGTTCTCAAAACGCATTAATAAAAATTTATAATTCATAATGTCAAACTTAGTAATAATTTATACAAATTCTTACGTTATTCGAATATTCTAAAAGGTTAATTTTTTTAAAATATCTATTTACAATAAATTGAGTGACACTTTTTACGCAACATAAATACTCTATCATTAAATATAAGAACATTTAATGTTATTATTTATTTATAAATATCATGTA
>JAPDSC010041345.1:49305-65513 GCA_026290005.1 Latrodectus geometricus
TATAGATAGATAGATAGATAGATAGATAGATAGATAGATAGATAGATATAGATATATATTTCTTCCTTGAGCTTATATTTTGACATGAGTAAGACTAAATCAATACACTTAATTTCTTTTTTTTTAAAAAAAAGAAAATGAGAAGTATTTCGTTAAATTTTGCAAATAAATTATTTTTGTAATTATTAGTTTAAATTAATGTAATACTACTTTTATATAACCTATACTAATATTTAATAAATAATTTACCAAAAATAGTAGTTTATTTTCTATTTTGTTTCATTCTTTGCATAAATAATGGACAAATGAAACAGAAAAAGTGATATAAAGCAATATTACTAAATATGATCTACTCATTACAATGTTGATAAAACTATCTTGAATAATTACAATTACTTTGGTGAAAGAAATTATTACGAAATTGACATCTACGGTAGTAGCTTTAGTTTTCAGAAGATTATTTGTGCCAGATTATACAAAACCAAAGAATCAATTTTTATTAAGATTAATTTTATTGCTAAATCCCCAATATGATATTTTGATTTTGAAAGTAAATCAAAAACTTATCCTAAAAGTTAATCTAAGTAAGTAAAAAGATCTCCATAGACCAATTTATAGATTATGTATTTTTTTCCATTATATACAATAAATTTTTTGTTCATTTAAAATTTTATGTTTCCTAAAAGTTTTTATTTTTCGGTTATAGTTAAAGAAAAAGGGAAAAATGAAATAATAACTGTTCTAACATAATGAGCATTGAATGATTAAATACTGATTTTTTTAAGATATTTCAATCTGTTTTTCTTGTATAAATGATTAGATATTAATTTTTCCTAAACTAGAATTTATTTTAAACAAAAATGCAAATTTTTGTATAAATTTATTTGTTTCCTGAGTATATTTAGAAAAGTTATAATAAATTAAATTATTGACGTTTTTGCAATTTTAAAATATTTCATTTAAAAATGTAAATAATTTTAATTTGACTTTCTGTATACTAAAAAAGGAATAGAACTAAACAGAGCTTGATAACTTCACTGAACTACTATAACTTATATTACTATGCAATATGCATATTATACTTCATGGTAAATTCAAAGATAATTACTTGTGTCATTTTACTTCATAGTTGAAAAATAATAAAATTTTACAAAATAATTCGAATACAAGCAAAAATACATTTAGTAAACTATGTTTTTCTTGCAGACTTCTCTTTTAGATTAGTTGTAGTTTAACACTTTTACTGATCAAACTGAAAATAGATAACTTTTTCATCGATTTCGGTTATAGAAGTTGTATCCACCAGGGAAATATGAAATATTTCATTTAATGTCTTATTGAGTCTTGCCGTTGTGAGTTTGTTATTTTTATATCTGTTAAAGTTAGGCCAAAATAGCATTAACGTAGTAACACTAAAGATCTGGTGTCTATTACAATTACCCTATGATTAATTTGTCTGCTTGGTATAATTTTGTATATGTTGATGCAATTCGTCTTATTATCAATATTTTTAACAATATTTTTAGTAGAAATTTAATTATTGAATTTCTGTTCTATAAGTTTATTTTAAGATAATTCTTTAAGTTTTTGATGTTTCATTCTTATTATAGGAGCTTATAATATGATTTTTTAATTAACTTTCTAATAATTATATTACAAAGTTTTTTTCTGTTAAACTTATTTAGTTACTAAATTATTTAGATTTTTTAATTTTGTTACAAAAAATGACACTAAAGTATACTTAATTTTTTGAATGAGTAATTATTACTTCTCTTGCAGTAATATGCAAATTAAAAAAGAAACTTAATGATTAAGAATAAAAAAGTATATAGTTACAAATCATAATGTTGAGCAATTTTTTTATAGGAAAATTCTCTATAAAATGCTGTATTAATATAAGCAAATTATAATTTATTAGAAACATCTTTAGATACTTGAATATTTTTCTAGGATAATTTAATTATGTATACAAGATGTTTTAAGTTGTAAACATTATATAATTTTCATACGTGTCTTGGCTTTTTTTATGTAATCAATTTTAATCAACAAAGAAAACTAGTTTAGTTTAAAACAAATTATTGGTGAAGTATAATAATTTGTTTTAAACTAAACTAGTTTTCTTTGTTAATTATGATTGATTACATAAAAACTAAGTAAATTATGCTAAAATATATTTAAAACATTTCATACTCTAGGGAAATATAACATGTGATATACTGTCACGCTATAGTTTTACATAACTGATGTTTAGAATCAAAGAATCACTATATGAAAAATTCAACTTATGTGTTAACATCTTTGTATCATGTTTTTAATGAATTTTTAGCCCCATAACAGTTTAATAAATACTAAAAAATTACTATACATAATATAATATATATCGTAGTTTTAGTAGAAAGAGGTAAAAAAGAAAATTTTATCTTTCAGGTTAGATGATTATTAATAAAAACCAAACATATTTTTGAAAATATCGATACGTTTCTAAAAAGGATTTCATTGCTTTTAAGCAGGAACAATTTTCGTTACAAAAAATATATGGAAGATAGAATGGAAATGAAAAGTGAAGCAACTTCTCGTTCACAGACTCGAAAGAAACAGTAAAGAAGAAACGTATATCTTGAGAAATATCATGTGATGTTTTTCGAAAAAGAAACTTCCTAAAGTAAAGAAAAATTAAAGAAAGCAGTTACTTATTATTTTGTATATAGCAATTTCCAAACTACAATAATAAAAAAAGAACAATTTTACAATAATAAAAAATACATAATTTTTACAATAATAAAAAAAGAAGTTACAGTTAACATTTATAATTAAGTAAATACAGATGAGGATAACGAAGCAAGCATTAAATGCTTTTAAAATAAAAATGTTCTATTGGTTTATTTTATTATTATTATTATTAGGAATTATTTGTGTATAATATATAAAAACTTGTTAAAAATGTAAAACGTAAATATTCATTTAATAATATTTATTAAAATGCTTATTTTTCCAAAAATAATAAATATCGAAACATGTTAGCAACATTTATAATATTCAGTAACCATAGGAACAGAAAGGTTGAATCACAAGCTGCAATCATTTACATCTAGCATATAAATACAATCTTAGTGAAACATTTATTAATTTAGGAGCTAAACATGGGCAAGTAATGATACATTATAGTTGTAATTTTGTTACTTGAATTTGATGATCACCTGTTAAATAAAATTACGTAAATATGTTATAAAAATTTACAATAATTGACTAAACATTTGACACCAAGCAATATAAATTATTTAATATAAATTTAATTAATATATATATAATTAAACAGAAAACAATGAAAATTTTTAATAGAAAACATAAATAAAATGTTTATAAAATATAAATATTATAAAAATATTTAGAGTTTATTTCATCACTAATGTTAGGAAAATTGTTTTAAGCATTATATCTATTTAATTTGAAGTTACGCTCGTAAAAAAAGCCATGCATATTTAGTTTAATTATAATGAAATGATCATGATAAAAAATGTGCAATGAGAAAATTCAAAATTAAATGATAAAAAAGTAATGAGGATCCTTAATTCAAATTGTAAATTTATCAACAAAACAGGTTTTCAAACAAGATTTACATTTAAGATTTTTCCAAATAATTTATATGTTTGAAAAAATGTTAAATAATTAGTGAAATATAAAATTTGCTCATAAAATATTTAATATACATTTAAGTTGTATTAGATTTTATCACCAATCTTAAACTTCATTTGGAAAATCTGCATAGAATGTTTTATTAACCAAATAATCTTGTTTTCATTTTCCAAGCCTAAAATTTAATTTTAAAAAGAAATATGAAAAACTTTATAAGGATAATATTTGAAAATCTTTAACAATTGAACTAAAATCTTAAATGAAAAATATTCTAATATAAATAATGTGTTCTTAACAAATATTTTAAATATGTATTAAATATAATTGTTTTCAAAATTGAAACGACTGACTGATGATTTTATTATTAAATAAAATACTATTTCTGATGATTTTTGCTGGATAAGTGCATAGAAATTTAATACTACTTAATAAGTATTTGCTCACATATTTTTTTATTGAGCAGGGAAAGAATTGGGTATTTTTTTAAAATGTACATTTTCTAAAAATGATGTATCTCTTCAAAGATTAAATTTAAAATATATTCTTGAATATTGTAAATAATCAGTCCCAAAAAAGAATGCAAAATATTTTACAATAACAGTATGCAGTTCTGATGTATTTTTCAAATATACGTCAAAAACATACTACTTATTTAAATGTTTTAATGGAAAATATTTTCTAAAGGAATTGTGGAAAAACTATACCATATAAATAACTAAATCGACTGTGTTACATGTGAATGCTTTAATATTTATATTTAAAGCTAATATTCTTCAAAAGATTTGTAAACTTAATAACTGAAAAGTATCTGTAACTGGCTTCACTTGTTAGATTTAAGGCAAAAATGAATGATATGGTTCCTCTAAAATAATCTGACATGTTTTGCCTAGTGGTATATTCTATATTTTCAGCACAACATAAATTATTTTGAAACGTGTTACATAGAAGATAATTTAGTTTTAAGATAATTATGTAAATTAAACTGACTTTTATAGTTAAGTTTTTACCTGCCCTTACCCCATGAAACTTCAATATAATTTATCACAAATGGTTTAATGCCTGCAACTGAACAACAAAACTCAAATACTAAGTTTTGATAAGGCTATGAGCTCAGAAAGGGTTGTTGCTATATTTGATTATAAATTGATTAGAATTGTATATTTATAGTAGAAAATATATTATTGAGGAATTACTATTTTCTACTAAAAAATAATGTTTATACTGATTTAAAATTTTTATTAATAAATTATTGGAGTAAAATATTATGCTGTTAAATTATAACGCTTTTCATATAAATGTTTTCAAAAGTCCGTGATGTCCCTTTTGCGTTTTATAAAATTTCACATGGTATTTTCAGATAATGTCTTTTTTAAAATATTCAAAAGTAATAATGTTATACATATTATTTAATGTTTAAAGCAGAATATAATAATATCAAGTTAATAATCATAGAAAATATTTAAGGATAATATGCAAATAGTGAATTGATATTTCTAGAAAAAATTAATGAAAAGTGAAATTATACAGAGGAAAATAGAAGTGATTACAATTGTTGAGTATTTTGAAGTATATTTTTATATCAGTACACAACACATCCACATTTGATAGCATTAACTAATCTTATTCGCTTAAGTATGGTATTGAACATAGTTAGCACGAAATAGAAGTGCAAACAAGCTCAAGTAGCTATAAAATTCTGCCTTAATGTTACGATAATAAAGAGAGACCAGAGAGATATTGAATTTAGAGTTGCAAAAGCTGAAACTAAGAGAAAATACATACAAGGATCTTAATTTAAGTATTCTGTATATAAAAAAAGATCATATTTTTAATTTATCAATAGTTTTCATGCAGAATTTAATGAATTGTGAAGCATTGTCGCTCATATTATAGTAATGCTTTCTAATTCATTAAAAAGTGCATGAAGACCACTGTTGCATTTGAAAAATTCCCATTTCAAAATAAGAATACATGATGTTTTTTTAATAATATGCAAATACAACTAACCTATCTTTCTTATTATTATTTGAAACAGTGAAGTTTGCATAGTATTCTTTTAAAAAAATTAAATAAAGTAACCCCATATTCTGATTTACTTGTGATATTCTGAATCAATGTGTATCAATGCTGCAATAGCATAAAATAGTTCATAGTCACGGTAAACTTCAACTGTGAAAAGAATAAATCATATGCTGGTAAATACTCTTTTGTTTCCTACACACACTACCTGGATTTCAGGAAGAATCTCGTTTGTCTTGAATCCTCTCTGCAAAGAACAAAGTTCCAAAAGTTAATGTACAGTAAAGTCTTCTAATATAGTTTGTATTAGAAGAATCTGTTCAAAAACTGATAGGATTGTATATATGTATTTACTGCAAAATTTAGGATGTCTTATCTTTCACATTTGTGTTTCGTGCTAAAAAATTTAACTCGTGTTATCTGTCACACAATTTTTACTAAAGTGTCAAGCAACTTGTAGCTATCATATATTTTGTTACATACTTAAATATTATTTAAACGTGCAGAGTAAAGAACGTACACATTATATTATAACAAATATTTAGGCTTTATTAACTATAAAGTGATTGTTTCTTTCGTTATAGTTGAAATCATGGCTAAGTCACTTTTTATTGCTTATAAGTATTCTCAAAATCATGGAAGTTGACTCTTTGAATTAATATTTAGAACTAAAATTTTAAAATATGTAGAGATATTGCTTCCAAAATTTCCTATAATCTCTAAATATTTTTTTTTTTGCTTCTTTACCAAGTTAAGTTTTTTTGCATGGTTGTCCGTTTTTTTAAAAGCATTGATTTTTATGAGACAGAGATAGCCATTGTTTTAAATGAATTACATCAATGTACTTGTAGACAAAGTCGTTTAAACAATTAAAACGAAATTTGTTCTCTTTATGTAAGCATAATTTTTTTAAACTTAAATCGCTGTATGAATCAAACAAATTTATGCAGCTTTAAACAGCTTAAATTGTTGGATCTGAATTTTACTGGCGTTCGACAGTTAAAAAGTTACTTAATTGTAAAGTATTTTAACTATTAATTACACTTTTCTATAACTTTCACCTAGTACTGAAATATAAGATCTAATCATTTTCAGTATTTTTATTACGTACCTATAACTTCACCAATGAATGAAAAATGCTTACAGGAATATATATCTTAGAATGTTTTTAACAAATTCTTCATATTCATACACAGACTTTATTGAAAAATATTTATAAAATTTTTGTAATATTATCTTCACTTTCTAAGCAAATAAACTGTCTTTACACCTTTTTGTTTTAAAAAATATATAAAAATACAGTTTATATTATTTTATTAATGCAATTTTTTATTAAAATTATTATTAAGATTCCTAAAAATTGAATTCAGAAATTTTTTTGCGTAAAAGAAGTTTTGAAAATTTCTAGCAGATGAAAGAGTCTAGATTTATAACGGCAAAAGTTTATAGACCTTTTTTTATTTTCTTTTGTGAGGCAAAATGTGATGGTGCCACCATAAATCACTGGACTAATACTTTTGGTGTGTCTCTCTTTTCTTTGTCAGTTCCAATAACAGGTATGGATGTTTTTGTGTAACAAAGAAGTAAACTATTTCTTCTGCTGCTGGAAGATTGATCACTTGAAAAATTGAAAAAGATTGATGTGGGATGAACAACTTGGTTCCTAGTGTCCAGCAATATAACTGAGAAATACCGTCAAATTTATGATCAAAGAGGATTTTGAATGAAATCTCAAAAGTGGTTATGCATTTAATTTTAAGAATTCATTGTTTTAGAATTTAAAATCAACTTCATGAGAGTGGACATAAGGAACGATAATAAAATTCTATTCAATTGACTTTTATTCAATCGTGATGAAAACATTCTTTCTAAATAAAGATTATACATCTAAACGAGTTCAATAATTTCTAATTTTCATATAAACTCTATGAAAAGGAAATAAGATATTGCTAGTTGTTTGACTGAAATATGTATTAGTTAATATTTTCAGAAATAATTCAGTTAAAATTATTTTAATTTCACTATAGTAGAAATTAAAAGAAAAATTATTATATTCTTACTCAAATGAAAAATTGTTTTTTATAAGAGTAACAAACCCTCTCAACGGTTCCTTTAATTCGATTTGTTTTATGTAATTTAAAAATTTATATTATTGCTGAAAGTACATTGAATTCAAAAATAAATTATGTTACCTTGATTATGAATTAGTAACATCAAGATTGTATGGAAGAAAAATTTAATATATATTGAAGCATCTATAACGTCACATTTTTACAACCATAAATATTGATAAATTTTATTTGGTTTTTCAAGAAGTAAACATCCTATTTGAGATAAACCTATCAGATGATTATGTTCTTTAATATAAAATGTGTAGAAACAACAATTTAGAGATTTAAATTATCCTATATCTTGTTATTTAAAATTGATGTACATTTTTTAAAGTATACATTATAAGCAAACAGTATTACTTCTCAAAATAATTATCATCATTTATTTTCTCATGTTTCATTCATTATTTAATACTAAATAAAATTCTTATTAAATTTTTTCATTATGCTGAAAATAGTGTATTTTCTGTTATTATAATATTTTGAAATGTGAACAGTCCTTTTCTTTAACGTGTTTTAATCTATTTATTATATTATAAAATATCATTTTTAAATAATTTGTTATTACTCTACTCGATGTTTTTTTGTAAAATACAATTTATAATCGAATGTACCATGTCAGTAATCAAAATGTAAATATACAAAATTAATTACTAATGCCATTCTAAAAATACTAAATGAGTAATAATTCTAATTAAAAGTATGCTTTAATCTTAATTTTTGTCTTATTCGGAAGATTACTCATTACATTTATTTTTTAAGTATAGTATTTCATTTATAACATACAATCATTCATCTTCTGTATGTAGAATTTTTCTAACATCATATATTCTTTGGAGTATTTTCTAGGAATCACAGTTTTTTAAAATTAGCTCTGCTAATTTAACAGTATATATATTTTTTATTTTAAGAACAATAATTTTCCTTTTAATTAGTTCCTAAAACAATTTATCGTTATTACCAATATGTTCACGTAGTGCAGATCATTATTAATTTAAACGAAATCGAGTTTTTGAATTAGATTCCTCGGATACCAAACATTTATGAAAATATTGAAATCATTATTTCTTGAAAAAAGGATTTGTAGATACTATTGTTGTTTTTAACCAGAAATCCTGTAATACGTCTAAATTATTTTTGTTTCTTTTATTATAACATTTATTTTTGGACAAGAAAATAAGATATCCTTTTTATTTAGAAGAATTTTTAAATTTCTATAATCATAGTTCCAAAGTAATACCGTAAGGGTAAAAAAAAGTTTTTGCAATATCCAATTTTTCTATACACTGATTTAATAAAAACAGTTAAAAGTTTAATTGTAGGGAAAAGTTAAATTTTGAAACACAGTGATATTTAATTTTTTTAATATAATCTGTTTTAGAAATCAACGCAGCAGACTTTAGCAATTAAAACAGTATAAGAAAAATATAGAAAGGAAATGTGAAGTTATCCAGATTATAAAATTTAGGTAGCTATTTATATAATATTAGGCTTTTATGTTGAAAGTGAAAGAGTAAAGAGTTTTTTAAAATTAATCTTTAACGCAACAAAATAAATCTAAAATATTTAAAACTGAATTCTGAAATATTCATTTATATTCAGCTTGTATGCTTGAGATTGTATTCTACTATAAAATTTGATGACAATGTTGTTTTCATTTTTTCGTATTTTGTTGATTTTTTTAAAGAAAGTAATATTAATTTTTTCAAACAGTGCTTGTGTTTAAAAATAAATAATAATTTTTAAGTAATGAAACACGAATAGAAAGTGTAGAAATTATTAAAATTTCACATGATGTTTAATTTTATGATATACAAATAAATTGTTATGAAAACATATTAAGAAATATTTAAAAAAATTAAATAATTTTTTTTGCGTTTAAATAAGTATTGAAAAGATTTTTATATGCATGCATTACTGTTTTACATTCTTAAATTGATAAAATATCATATAATCTATTATAATTTCAAAAAATATCCAATATGTGTTTCATACATTTTAGTGTCATAGTTTTATGAAAATTTTATAAGATATTTTTTTATGCATCTAAAGTTAAAGCATTGATAATAGAAATTATTTTACAATAATGCCCCATTACTTTTATTTTATTGTTCATAAATCTTTAGATTAATTATTAATTTTATAAAAATGACTTTTCACCTTTGAAATTATAAATAATTTATAACTGTATTGTGATTCCAAAATTATTTTGTTTAAGTCATCTTGAATTTCATTCACAAAATATATATTTTAATTTTTAAAAATATAAAACATATATTGATATATAATTGTTTACTTACATATAATGTGATATACAATGATTTTTATTTATAATACCATTGACTTGAATGCCCAAGTCTCTTGTAAATATATCACCCTCTTTCCAAAATACAAATTTTTCCTGAAGCCATTTCATGTTTTCCAGGTCAAGTTTTTTTTTTTACATTTTTTTTCCTTTCGATGTAGCCTTTTCTTATTAGGGAGCAAGTGCAACTGACATCTCCACTTTGTCGGATGCTTTCACTAGTGATTAATTGAATGCAGGAGAAGTTGGATACCGTATTTCTGAGAGAATAGGCCTTTGCTATGTCATCGAGTCCATCAGGGAAGGAATTGTTTCCTGCCATCGGCATGAAGTATGCGGACGAGAAGAAGTCAAGAGACTGTCAAGTTGCGGGCTGCTCGGAGCAGGATTAATGGTTCTATCAGCTTTCGTATAGTGATGTATTTATGCTGCACGTGCTTACGGCAAATTTACTAAACTCCAACTTTATAGCACCAAAAGTCCTTCTCAGTATTTTTACTTAACCCCTTACTTGTTTCTAGAGTAATATATTTGATAATTTATCTAGAGAGATTAAAAAAAAAATGTCAGCAAGTAATGGAGTGCTAAAGAAATGTGCTGAAAGTGATAAATTCAAAATATTGGGAGAAATGGGTTACTATTTATTAAAAGTTAAACTAATAAAGTGTAAATATTTATGTCATTTTGAGAAAAAATCCCAAGCATATTTAATATGTTTCATTAAGAACATAAGTCTGTTCTATTTTTTTTACAAATTAATTTAAACTGCCTTCTATTTATTAAGTAACAATCATAAGTCAATGATGTATAAAATTATAGCATTTGTTTCTATAGTTACTTAATAATTTTTTTAAAAATAATATTTTAAATTATTGTATTTTTTTCCTTTTCGCGGATGTTTCACTGTGATGCCATTATGTCTCATAATTTTTGCACAAGGGGCGAAAATAATAGTAGAAACTTTATTTAGTGGGAAAATAGAGGGTGTACATTTATGATTTTCTATTAGGTCTTTGTATTTTAGAAGCAGGGTTTGAGCAGAAGAATTTCATCATTTATGAAGCTCCTCTGCTCTCCAGAGGTATTATTTCATGGAGAAGATTACAATCACTGCATATTTTACGTATCCTAGTAGCCATTAATGAACATGACGGATCTTCTATTGGGCCGGGGCTCAAACTTACCACCTTTAGAGAGAACAAAGCCTAAACAACCATAACGCAGTGGCCTCATAATAAATCAATAAGAAATACATACGAATATAGTAGTAGCTATAAATAAAAAAATTAAAAATGCTCATAAAAGAATTTGAAAATTCTCCTTTTCAATTATAAAATAAAAATTTATTAAAGTTCAGTTAAAATTTAATAATAACATACAAATTTAAGAATATCCAAAACTAATTTTGCTAGGAATTTAATGAAAATTAGTTGTTTTAATAGCAAAATTAGTTGTGTTTATTAGCACATATTTTATGATGCTTTTGCTCAGAACAAGTAACCCATTTATGTAACTGTAATAATATTCAAAAATAGAAATTCGTAAATGCAATTCTATACATATTTATCGTTAAAATTAGATAAAAAAATTGTGATACTATTAATTAAAAAAATTATAAATTTATCTAAAAATTACACTTATTTAGATTATGTACATGGAATGTTAACTAAAAATATTTAATATTTCTTTCTTAGTTAAGGACGAAAACGATTAAAATAATTAATAATGATTATTAATTGAGAATGACATCGCTAAGCAATGAATAACTATAATAAAAATTTATATATTATTGAAAAAGTTTTTCATTTTTCTGTTAGAAATGTGGTAGTTTATTAAGCAAATTCTCTCATTTATGTTATTTTTACGCTGTAATTTCATTTCTTAAAATATGCATTGCTTCTACAACAAACAGTAAATTCGTCTTATTAATCAATCATATAGATACAGGAGAATCTCTTATAATGAAAACTAAAGAATATTTTAGCACAGAATCTGATCACTGATGCGTTTATGTGTAGCTTTAATATTCTTTCCATAAATTTGATGTTTTCATACAGTAGGAAAACAATGCAAAGAAATAATGCAAAAATGTAAAATTTGAGAGCTATAAAATCGGTTTATTCATAATAGAAGAGTTTATCAAAATAATAGAAAAAATTTATAATTCTAAGGAATCCATTATTTGTATGGTGTGGGGTTGTTTTTACATGTACAAAGATTTACTGCATCTTTGCTGCGACTGAATTTATTTTTGGAAGAATATTGTTGCCTACTTTCTGCGGATTTTTTTAAAGCTCTGAAAAGATGGTGGTGAAGTTTATTCTCCCCGTATGGAACGTTTTAAAAAAGACAATAATAGTTCAATTATAATGAAGACGGGTGGCTGTGTGGGCTAAGGTAGATATTTAACTTCACCCTATTTCACTTTAGTTAAAGCCTCCAACATTCATGAAACAAAGTTTGCATCATATGAGGGATTATTTTAGCCGAAGTTGTTTCTTTACTTTTCTCTAGTGATCCTTCGTTTTACTTGATGCATTAAAGAAACCTTACCTAGATACATCAGGAAACCGTGAATATACCATGACTGATCCACCTCCGTGATAGACAATTGTAAGGTCAATATCATACGTGTGAGCAGATGTCCCCCAAAAGTGACCTTTAACTTATGGGAAAATGTGTGAACACCTATAAGTGCCATGAGCATGACATCATTGTAAATGACATTTGGTATTTACATCTATGACAAGTGGTTTGGGAATTGCTACTCTGTTATAAACATTCTGCTTACAAATGTGCTTTTTACATGTAATCAACAGCACTGAAGAGTTTAGTTAATTTCTTTGGTTAATTTTTCTGCAGTTTTAAATTTTTAGACATTATAATGCGCTTCAATAGCCACCTGTCACATTCACTAAACTTTTCTTTCAGGTGGCTACTATTGTATGGGGATTTTTAAACTTTTTAGATAAAATTCCTTAATATACAAAGAAATACATGTTGGATAATTCTATGCCTAAACTATTAAACTGTACATAACCAACAAGTTTTATAAATTCAAAATACTAAGTATATTTCTTCAATTAAGAATCACAAAAGAAAATATAACAATTGTGGACTTACTGTCCATAAATAAAATTTTTTGAATTATATGTGCACTAAATGCTTATTTTAAGTTATAATTTGTCTAGGGAAACGATAGATTTGAATAAATGTAAAAAAATTTAAAAGAAATCACTATATTACATCAAAATCTTGTCTTAATTCAATGATTTTGTTTATTTTTTCTGTAGCAGATGTGAACTGAAGAAAGTATGATTTAAAAATATTTTCTTCTCTCACCTCATTCCAAATAAGAGCTTGCATTTTTAATCGCTCTCTCGTTCACACACAAAATATTTGTTTATCATCTTAAAGGATGTGTATTGAAAGTGATAAAATTGGCAAGATTTCATGATTTGTGATATATTTTTGTGTTTACCAATGCTATGAAATACTTTTATTCAGAGTCCAAAGGATTTTTTGAGATGATATGTGAACATTTAGGAGTATAAAATGGAATGTCAATTTAACAAATTAACCAAAACGATGATAAATATCTAATCTAAGCAAGACTAGCCTGATTAATAAAGAAGTGGATTTCTTTATTGATCATTTTCCGATCAATAAAATATGAAAGAAAATGTGTAACATAGCATTAGACTTTCAAGGTAAGAAAAAAAACTGAAAAAATCATTAATAGAAAAATGAGTAAATAATAATGTTAAATTTTTATAGAATTAAATTTATAAGCGGGATAAAAAAAAAAGTTTCTAAATTGCATTAATCTGAATTCATTTTGTTTTCACCATTTTTTCTATTTTTATCAATAAAACACATTTTTCCTATACAATCTCAGGCAATATTGGATACGGTTATCATAATTTTGTAAGAAACATTTGTCACTGGTGAATAATGAGAAGTGGTAGATTTGTCACTTTTGAACAGAGAGATACTTAAGACAAAATCTCTGGAAATTTGATAATTTGATTGGGTGAAAGATCAATTGTTTTAAGTATATTTGTTAAAAATTATTATATCTAACCATTTGCGGAAATTCTCCCAAAAAATAATCATATTTGGATTGTATAAAAAATTACAGAGTAATTCAATTAATGTGCTACATATGTCATGTTTTCAAAACTCTAAAAACGTTTATATTTATTTTTTGTAGTAGAGTATAGACTTAGAGCATATCTGTGATTCTCTATGGATATTAGATGCTTTTTTGGTGAAAAATTATGCATAACACAAAATGGAAACTATTAAATTTATATTTTTCTAAAGATGTCTTATATATTATGTTCTCTCTCTCTCTTTTCTGAATCAATAAGTATTAATTTATTGATTTTAATTTTATTTATTTAGTTCAATTTAAATTATTTAAAAAAATTGTATACCTTAACTATTTTTTATTTTACTTAAAATTAAAAATTCAATTGACTTGATTACCAAACTGGCTCACATACCTTCTTTTACAAGAAAAGAAAATATATTCGGTAATGTCAATAATCTGTTTATTTATTATTAAACATTTTTATGTGATGCCGTGAAATACTCATTAATTATATTTTGTCCAGGTTTAACTGAAATAAAAAAATACTTGAAACAATAAATCTTCTTCTGTACTGCATACAATTTTTTTTTCCTATAAATCACCAAGAAAACTAAGATGAATTGGGAATTTGTAATTTCTCAAAATGTCACGAAAAAAATGACGTTTCTATTGATTAAAATGCTTTATTAAAAACGAATAAAAAACTATATTTCTCTTCTCATGTATTTTTCATGCGTAAATTATTTCTTTTTTGATGAAAAAAAATTATTCCGATATCCATTGCCTTAAATATTTTTTTTCAATTTTAACATTTTGCACTTGTGCACTAAAATATTTTTTCCTGAAAACATTTTCCCTAAATAACATACTGCCACAACTAAATGCTTATGAGTCACAAAATATTTTTAAATAAAACTGACTAGAATAATATAGTTTAAGTTCGGCAAACAAGAAATTACATTTATATGTAAAATAAAGCACACCAATGAAAATGTTTTGGGTACACTATTCTTATTTTCATAATATAAAAATTAAATAACATTATTTTTTTCAAATTGGAAATCTAATATCACAGGCAAAGTATTTTTTTATAAGAATTTTAAAATTTCTATCAATAATGTATAGTTTAGTGTCCTCTTTTTAACTCATAAAATTTCTTCTTTATCAAAAGAAATAAGAACTAAAACAGAGTAAAGAAAATTTTTCTTATAAGAGTCTTCAAAATCAAACTTTTTTGCAGCACCAAGCTAATAAAATAATTTCGTAACAGAACAAAGTATAGCTACTGTTAGAAAATTTAAAAATCATTTAAGCAAATCAAATAAATCATAATATACAGATATTTTCATACTTGTAACACGTATTCGAATAAATCAAATAATAATATGTTTATGAATATAAAGAAATTAAGATTTTTCTTTCACATATCAATTAAGAAATCATTATACCATTAATTTTTAGTGCTAAATTTGTATCGTCATATTTATAAAATATGAATTAAGCTGAGATAGGTTCTCTCAATTTAATCTTGAATGGAGAAAATTATAAAACAATTTGTTTTGTGGGTTTATTGTTTTATTTATTTTATTGTGTAATTTTATGTTTTAATTTTAATGCACAATAAAGATATCATTTTATATTACCAAACTCTTAATTTTGATTTTAGCTGTTAATTGTAATTCCTTACATTTAATTTTTAAAATTTTTAATTCAAACTATTATCTTTAAAATGAATATGTATATGTAAAATAATCACCAATGTTAATAATAATTATTTACTATTAATAGTAATAATAATTATTTACTATTATTATTTAAATACAAATTTCCTTATAATTAAATTTGATATGAAAATCAAACTTGAACAAAGATAGTTGTGAGAAGAATTTCATGATAATTATTGTTTACAATTTTAAGTAAATTATTAATATTTGAGATTTAACTAAACTATATAAAATTTCAGTTTACAGGCAGTGACCACGTTCATCTTCTCGAGTTATATATATATATATATATATATATATATATATATATATATATATAT
>JAPDSC010041351.1:0-11511 GCA_026290005.1 Latrodectus geometricus
ATTAGAATTCATTTAAAATACGAAAGTTCACCAGGAAAAATGAAATTTCTCGATTGATATTTGCTAAGTAAAATATTTGTAGGAAGGTCTATTGTCATTAGAGAGCTGCAAAGATTCATTAAGCACTTAATGCAAACAAAGAATCAATACTTGTCGAACAGTTATTTTTGCGCCATTCACAAAGAGCATTGAAAAATTCATCAGAAACATTGTAAAGCATGTTTATTCTCTTGTTTCTACTTGAATTTTTTGGTAACCTAAAAAAGAAGAATGTAAAAACTGTTATCTGGACTGCCTAATACTAATGAATCAAATATTTCTATTTGGCAAAATATGCAAAAGAAGAAAAGATAACTAATCTGAAGTCACGAAATATTTATTTTAGTACATTTTGATGTTCCAAATATATCATTATAAAAACCCATAGCAACATGTGGCATAATATTTTTAAGAAAATGATTTGATGGGAAAATATTTGATGTTTTTAGCTAAACATCAAGATAATTATATATTGCTTGGTAAAAAGAAATATTCTTTTTAAATTAGTAAATATAGAAGATAATAGTTTTAGAATATTAGAAGAAGTTCAAAGAATATAGAGCAAAGATATAAGAGAGGATTTTTTAAACCAAAAAAGTTTAAGAAAATCTTCCCCTCCCCCCTTTTTTATCTATATACAATATGTACTATTAAATCCTTTATATTGGCAATATAAAATGAAAATAAATTTTTCAATTTATATATAAAATGAAAATAAATTTTTCAATTTATAATAACAACGATCAGTTTATAATGATAATTTATAATTCATTGGGATTTTAATTTAAATTTTGAATATTAGAGATTAAATAAACTCTCCTAAACCTATAATGTTGGGAAATTAAAAAAATGGAATTGAAATTTAATCTATTTAGTTATCATCTTAAAAAACTTTTGTATACAAGGAGTTAGTTCACTTTTAAAAGACATGCTATATCACTTGTATGGGCCTACTTCTTTTACATAACAATTCTTCAGTGATTATTTTTTATATATGTAAATAAATATGTGCTATAAATTAAATTTTCCGGCAAATTTTCTCTGTCGACTACATATAATAGTAGGTAACATAAACATTATTTCTATTGTCAACATAACTTTTCTTAATAAATAAAAAGATTAATAAAATATCACTGAATAAGATTTTTCTTAAGTTTCTTGTAATTTAGAATTATCAATTTAAATAAAAGTATTGCTTGTTTCTAACTTAATTTAAAAGAAAAATCTAGATATCAAGGAATGAAACATAGAATAATAGCAATCTATCTAATACAATATTTTGTATTTAGCAAATAGAATGAGACATGTAATAGATTTCTTTGCTAATTACCACTACGAATGCTTAACTCTCGATAGGGAATACACGGAGATGATAGCCGAATAATTGGTACTCTTGCTTCCGGTTTAACAGTTCATGGGTTCGGAACCCACTATAAGCATTGATGTTTATAGTAGTTCAGAATCCACTTTAATCAGTTAGTATCGGTCTAATTAGCCCTCCAGTTTAAAAATTGACCTTTAAGAGACAACCAATCCTCGAAACGAAATGTTTACTTAATTGACCCATATATATATATATATATATATATATATATATATATATATATATATATATATATATATATATATCTTCCAGCTAAACATTTAATTACTTCCAGTTTATTTTATACTATTAGAATAAACAATGCTAAGTGTCATATTCAACTTAATGCAATTGCATGAGTACATTTAACATGCAAAACTCCGTAAGAGGTAAGTTGAGATTTATTTGAAGAATAGTTAACATGCATTAGGTTATTTTCCTTAATTTTACACATATGTGTAAAAGCAAAAACGCATGATTTGGTTTTTTCAGCCCATTATATAAGGTTATTTCCACTAGAATCTACACTTTTGAGAGTATTCCAAACCACTAAAAATATTTATTCCTGACGTAGCAGTTAAACTCACGTGCTGTTGAACTGAAAATCAACGCCCTAATCATTGAAAACCTCAGCCCAATAAAAGCCTTAAATAAGAAAAAAATTGATTTTACTTTGTACCTGGGGTATCTGACAGTTAAATAAATATAAAATTTGTCAATCTTACATTGTTTTGCCCTCTTTTAACCCAAGAAGATATATATATATATATATATATATATATATATATATATATATATGCTGATTATTAATTAAGCAACAGTTAAAATAAAAGCATAAATTAGCGTAATTTATTTATTTATTTTTCGACTGCTAATGTATCAATAATGCTATCGAATAATCAACTAATTTGTTGATAGAATCAACCGTTAACTAATTAAAAACTATTATAGAAATAGTTTAAAATATTATTAGTTACTTTTTCTTTTTTTCTATTTCTATTCAAACTAATATAATTTAACAGTCAATAAACCATCAATCGACTGAATTTGATTAATCGATTAATCATCAATCGATCATGATTGGAACCAATTTTTCATAATCATATATTGAACTTTAACTATATGGAAGCCGTTAATATGCATTTTAATTAGGAGAAGAGCGGAAAACTTTTAGTTTCGCACATTATTTATGCTTTTCTAACTATCTGTCAATGATAAAAAAAAATCATTTAATTTTATATTAATAAATAGCTGCAGAGCCCTATATATTACTCATTTACATTTCTACTATGAGACTGAAATTTCTTGCTATATATTTTCTTAACGGTACGTTTAAAACAGTAATATAATTATGAGAGTTCACATATTAACTCTTCCGACATCAAAATTTTCATTACGAAAATCCCTTTCAAACGACCGCCAAAATGTCGAGAAAAGTCTTGGGGTGCCCCTGCCAAATTGCGCCTCGACTGACAACAACTGAGTCCCCATTTGATGTTGAGATGAAAATATCAAACCTTGAAATTGAACACCTGGGAACTGAATTAGAGTTTCTCTTTGAATATGGGAGCGCTCGCGCGACGGAGCTGTTTAACTCGAAAATAAAACGGAAGTAGTTGTAGCCCATTACAAACTTCGAATTCCCCTCCCCCTCCATTTCCATCACTGTTTGGGTCTCTGTTGATCTTTCTCTTCCTCTGCGAACGGATCCCCCAGCTTCATGGGAAGAGTCTCTTCCCTACATACCAATTGCTTTGAAGAATTCCGTTATCATGCAGGGTTGCTCTGCAGCTTTCCTCGCCAACTTTCGTCGCCAAAGAGTGAGACATCAGAACTCCGTGTTTGTAACTACTGTTGCAAATTGGATTCAATGGCATAATTTGTTCTTATGATAGCCTTTCGAACATATTTCATTTACTAGAATATCTCAAGTTATTCTTGTAAAAGACTAATTACCTAATTAATCTCATTATCTTCATTATCCTATTGGAATATATAATCTTGAATAATTTGAAATAAAATCTCGCGAATAGTCTATTTCTATTTATACATTAAAAAAATTTAACGAGCTCTAAATAAAATAATTTATACACCTAAAGTATTTATTTAGATACCTCTATAGTTTTTAAAACTGTTAAGATATGTGAAGAATTTATTATAGCATTATAAGTATTCAAAGAGAAAAAATATTTATATTCAATTAAAACATTGGTATACTTATAATAAATTGTAGAATTACATTAATGAAAACCTAAGTAATATAAGTTATGCAATATATAAATTTAAAAGATGCAATATGCATTTATGCTGAAATTTATCATACTGCTCTAGGATGAGTTCACAAAGCATGTTTTATAAATACAAGAAGATAATTAAGCACCTTAAGAGATGAAATTTACAGATATATTATTAATTTATTGGAAATTGGGACCTTAAATTCAAATGTAAATTCATATATAATTTAAAAATTCATACATAAATAAATATTCTTTTGAAATGGTTAGTTAATAATAATTTTGAAACAAAAGCTGTAAGAAAATAATTTGAAATCACAATTCTAAGAAATTAAATTAATTATTAATAAATATAGATGTACGTTACGAAAAAGTGTTTATATGATTCAGGGCTTATTATATATCAAATATATTTTTTAAGATTCTTAAACGAAAATGCTGCATGCACTAAATATATATATTGATATTTCTACAAAACACCACTTCTTCTTTTTAATTTTGGCATATTTTAAAATTTAAAAAAAGGAGTTTCTCTTAAGGGTAGTTTAATGGCATGGAAGATCACGGGTTCGTACCACAGGACTACGGAAAAGGGAATTTGTATTTCAAATGTTCCGAATTCGATGTTTTGAATGTATATGTATTAGAGCTGTTTTTTAAAGCTTTCTTGGTTTCTTTATCTTCAATAAAAGAATGCGGTACATAAAATGAAGTGGAGAATATGAAATTAGAATTCTCAAGTATATCTATTATATCTATCAGTAAATATTACATTTCGGTGTATTATGAGAAAAAGAAACAAAAAAATTCTAATATTTCAACTATGTATAATTTAATAGATATTAAAATCTAGGCTGCCTCAATAAAGGCTTCGTTTGGTAATGAAATTTTTCCTCTTAGATTTTGAAAGAGATTAATAATTAATTTTATAAAATGAATCCTATTGAAGATTAATATGCCGTAATCCTGTATAAGAATTTTCCTCTTTTGGGTATGAGGGTGTTATAATTTGGAATTTAATGAAAAAATACAATAAATAAAACTGAAATACATTAAAGCTTTTACACCGACTACATTATTTTTATAGGATTTTAGAAAAAATTCATCAGTATTTCAAATGAAAATTTTTTCAGTAGGAATTAAATATTTTTTGCGAAAACAACTTTATATCGCACTTGGTAATTCACAAGCATTTGAAGTACATTTACTAAATGCAATAGAAAAGGAAATAATTAAATTTTAGCTCGATGCTCTCTTGAACTCTCCAAATCAGGCGATAAATATCCTTTTCTGGTAACCCACGACGTGAACTAACAGCCGGAACGCGTTACGGCACCACGCCCACCTCCAGACGTAAACTCTGGACTTTATCTATTGATACCGTTCGTTCGCGTGAAATTTGCATAATTACGCCTGATTCGGGTAGTGAGGGGCGCCCTTTGCGTGAGGGAAGGGCGCCGCCCACCCTCGCTGCATGGGGCATCCATCTTTCCCCCCTGCGGTTGAGAGACGCAATCGCTTCATTAACGAAAACCGCCGTAATGTAATACAATCCGCATCATAATATAACATTTTCGCAGTTCTCTCCTTCCCGTAATCGCTAATTACGCCCGCATCCTCGTTAACAAGCTCCAGAAGAGGCGTGGGTGTTCGTGGGAGAGGGGGATGTTCTTGCAGTTTGGACCGCAAGTTAGGAGGAATCAATCATGTGCCAGAGTGAATTCGCCAGTTTTTATCGATATTTGGCGGTCTTCGGGTTAAAAACGATCGCCATTCCTCCCCCTCCTGGAATGATTGATTGTGTTGGGACAGCATTGTTTGCTTGGCTCTATATAAGCAGATGAGGCGTTTAGTTTTGGGTTCGAGGGTGCCATAATTGCCCATTGCCCGGGATGGGGGGTGGAGGGTGCAAGACCCATTTTGATGTCCCGAAATTCGAAACTTGCTCAAACTTCTTTCCGAGTCAGAAAAATAGTTTAGTTGGGGAAGAATGTTTGATTATGAAGAAATTGCCTTTCAGGAAAATAGTTCCCATGAATGATTGTATCATGATTGAATTGCTTAATTGCGAGCCAAATGGAGAGCATTAGTGGTGTACATACAGACTGAGGCTTAAAAAAATCATGATAAAAGTTAATCCAAGTAGCCATGTGTAAGAACAATTTACAAATGAATGAAGAATATGCAAAAATTTTTCTCCATGCCGACTTAAAACAACCTTAAAATTCATGCTGAAATAATTTCATTAATATTGTTATTTAATCGTGAGAATGAAAGTAAATTATTTTGTTATTTGGTTTCATGAAACTTTATGGTTAAGTTTTTATAACAATTTTCCAAATGTTTCAGTATATATATATATATATATATATATATATATATATATAGCTTAGCTATTCGTATATTTCAATGTCTTAGCTTATTTTCCAAAAGTTTCAATAGTTCAGCTTCCAAAAATCTTAGTAGTTTAATTTATAATTATTTCAATGCCTTAAATTAACTTCCAAATATTTCCTTAACTGAGCTTAGCTACCAACTATTTCAATAGATTATAACTTCCAAATATTTCAACAGCTTTCAAAATTTCAATGGCTTAGTGACAATTGGATAAAGGATACCAGGCTTAGAAAATCGCATTATTATTTGAGCAAGGGAAATTCCATGCTATTTTTCTTATTGAATTTAAAATTATTCATTGAAAACAGTAGAAAGTAGGTGTTACTTAAGGATTTTTAGTAGCAAAAGAGAGAGAGAGAATTTAAGGAACAACATAAAAAAAATAGTGAAGATTTAATAACAATTGAAGTAAATTTAGATAGAAAAGAATATTTAAATACAACCTCCACTATGGGTAATATCGAGTGTTCGTTCAATATTCCTCCACTTTTCAAGTAATTTAATTTAATATTAATGTAACTTCAATATTTTATTGTTATTTTAACTCCCATTGTTATAAACTAAACATATGATTCATTCATTTCCTAAATTGAAATGCAGATATATATTGTAAAAAATTTCTTTTTGATAAATTATTATTATTTATCATGAAAGAGTTATCAACAAGATAGAAAATTAAACTCATAAGGCTTTTTTTTGTGTGTATGGGCACCAAATATTATGTAACCCTAATAACCAAAAACACGTGCTGGAAAGACCAGTAAAAAAAAATATTTTATATTTAAAATTAAATAATGACAGCTATTATCATAGCTGCAGTTATAAATAAGAGGGTTATAATAATCCGAATTATTTATTTAAAATATGGATTATGTTGTATTGCGTCGACATCACCCAATCCATTGTTAGCAAACGATATATAAGACTAAGTAAGAATTTAATTTCTTCCATAGTATTATAATATTATAATGGCAAATAAAAAAAATGTGACACAAAATCAATGTCAATGATAGAATGTCATGTTATGAGAAGTACTGTTATTATATGTAAAGAAGATCATTCATTGTTGAAGAAAGTTCTTCATAAATAAGACTATTGGACCAAAGAAGATACTTTTGATGCCATTAGATTAAAATATTGGAAAAAATCCCCAAAACAATTACTTGTTTGCGTTTCTATTTTCTAAACATGACTTTCTTTAAATAATACATTTATAAATACGATTATTTTATTAACTCGGATGCTTATGTAAATAAATGCTTAAAAATTAACAATTCTTAACACTGTTTAAATCATTCTAAATATCAAAGTTAATTAAAAAAAAAAAAAAAAGTCACTTGGAAAATGTATTTTTTTTTTAAAAAAAATTACTTTTTAAAAATATACCATTTTTAAAAAAGTCATTGGTAAAACTAATACAATAAAAAAATATGCGTAGAAAAAAAAAGGTATATTTCGTATGCTTCTTTAAAATATACATATACAAAGTTAAATTAAAGACAAATCATATATATATATATCTTGGAGATTAATAAGCAAATTAATCTACAATAAAAATATGTCAACAAATAAAATAATCTACCATAAAAATGCCAAAAAATTGGTAATTACATAAGTAATTAATAAAAATGTCATGCTTATTAAAAATTGTTAAATTATGTACACACAGAAATTAACATGTAGACTTTATAATTTATCACTTCAAAAATTATGAACCATAATCAAGAAAATAATATCTTTTAATTAAATTTGTTATTATTCTATATTATTGCTAAAATAAAAAATACCATTTCAGTTTCAGTACATGTATATATATAAATGTGTAATGTAAAACGTTAAATTACATTCAGTTTCATTTTAACAATATTGAACAAAATTTTAAAGGATTAAATTATTGTAAAATTAAATTTTATCTCTTTAAACTTTGCAATGACAAAATGAAAAATAACGAAATATAAACGTTTTGACAATTCGAGCTAAAAACATATAAAGAAACGGAGTAGGAGTATATAATTTTAGTTAGGGAATAAATTCTCAGATTACGGTTCCCCCCCCCCCTTGTTATACTTGAGATAAGGACTGTAGCTGTGAAAACTTCTTCTGGAGGTCGCACAGGCCTGGTTGGTTAGGGCGTCGCTTTCGTTACTAAAAAGTGGTGAATTCGAATCCCGGCTTAGACGAAGGTCCGCAGTGTTCATTCTTGGCGACTGTGGCACGTAAAATATGTCGGGTCGCGATGTCCTCCATGTTTCCCATTCCAAATTAATACCTCTGGGGGTGATTGGAGCCTGGCTATGGGTCTTCTCTGGTTTCAATTTCTAAACTTGATTCAGATGGTGCTGCCATCTATGAGCCAAAGGTCGTACTTCCAGGGTACTCTATTCAAAAACGGTAGATCCTCTCGCTGTCTTCATGCGCCTGGTCTCTGACGGGCGGCTTGGCGTTGCCAAGTGTCATTAGTAACAACAACAACATTTCTTCTGGAGTTTTACAATGTGGAACATTATTTAATCATTTAGTAATTATCTTATTTATTTTCTTGCATATATGTGAAAAAAAGCATAAGTTATTCCATTTGTTTCTTTGTGGCTGCATCATCAAAATTACTTAGCTTACATAATAATTCTTTCAACTTTCTTTTTAACTGCGATATAAATTTTTTCAACAAGCTTTCATTCTCTATATAGACGCGACAATCTGAAAGATTTTGTGAATGTATTATAACTATTTATAAATGTTGTCAATTTTTTGCATCATATTTTATAATCTGTGCTATTTATGTGAATTTATTACTACTTATTTTTATACCTTAAAGGGAAGGTGATGATGAAAATTTGAAATTTAACATGTTTATCTTATACTGGATGCAATTGACCTGACCACGTAACTGTACTTTATGTTTTATGTTATTTTATTAAAAAATACAAGACAAATATTTATTGAATTGAGTTATTTCATACATCCATTTTAATATATTTGAACAATATCAACATTATATTAGTTTCTTTTGCATTTCTTACCGAACCTTTAAAAGCAAGTATATTTCTTGAAAAACATTTGATTTGGATGAGTTTTAGTCACTTGAAAACCAGATTTTTGTTTCTATCTAACAAAATATGATAAAAATTATAACTGAATATAAAAAGTTTTTTGTTTGATTTTATTAAAAACAAAATTGTCACATCTTTATTAAGCAAATCTGAGTATTACTTACTCAACTTTAAAATAATTATTACAATTCCAAAAAAGTACAAATTATAATGCATTAGCCCTTTAAATAAATGATAAATCTCCATTTACGATAGCTTTTAACATTTTAAATAGTTATTTTTCTCATGAAATTAAATTAAAATATATTCGAAATTGCGATAATTATAACACTAGAAACTTAATTCATTTTTTCAAAAATGTTAATTTAACTTTTTTTAAAGTATTATTACATAATTACTATTTAGGTATTCAATGAGATTAAGAAACCAATATCAGCAACAGTAAATTTAAAAAAATAATTAAAAACTCAATCATGGCATATATATATATATATACTAAACTTTTTATAAAAACGGTAACTTTAAATATTTTTAAATCTTAAAATCTTGCTAAATTTTACTCACATTCAATTATAGAAAAATTTGCCCCAGAAATCTTACATAACACAATACTTTACTAGAAATAAAATGTTTCACCAAAACTGTTACTGAATCTTCTAGTATTTTATTCGAATCAATATATTTTATTTTACACCAGAGATATTCTAACAAATAACATTTCTAAAATGACCTTTATTAGAAATCACAAAATTTTAAGAAATTTTTTTTACAAATTATAAATCATTATAACATAAATCATTGGGAGGATTTTATTTTAATTTTTTAGAATAGACTTATGAATAGCTAATGATCTGTCATATTACTACAAATTTTCGCAAACAATGGCTTATTTTATTTAAATATAAATACTGAGATTATAAAATTTTCTTTAATTTTGAATATACATAATTATTTCACATTTTACAGAAAAAAGTAAATTTAATATTCATTATTTTCCGCATGCATGTTAAAATTAATGACAAAGATATGTAAACGTGTAATTTAAGTAATACAAACATATAAAAAAATATCTCGTCTATTCTACTTTTAGGAAATTCCCAACAAAGTAAAATGTTAATTTCTGTCAAAGATTTGGCTATAAATAATGATTAAGAAAAGAACTATTGCTTACAAATATCATTATACCCAACATTCTTTATGTATTCATAAGCATTTGTCACGGAATCTTAAAATTTCAGGAAAGCAACAACAAGAAAGGGTGGAACGCGTTTGCGATGCTTGGCGCACGCTCGTTTTCAGAAGCTGTGAGGTGAATGCTAAAAAATAATTTGAATATTTAATTTTTATTATAATTACTTATGCTTTGTTCTGCTCTTGATTAAGTTTCACTTAAGTCATTTTCAATATTAAAATGTATATTAAATGTTACTTCTTATTTAGAGGAAAATTAATCATAAACTTTTTCAAATAGATCTTTTAGTTTCTGTAATTACGGAATAAATAAAACATTGCTTTATTAATTAAAAAAATTTAAATAATGTGGTGTATCTAGAATAAATGTTATAATTCTTTTGAAGATTTAATGTATATTTGTTAAAAAATGATGCAGAATAATTTTGGAAGTTAACAAAAATACAATAATTAATAATTCATTAAATTAAATAATTAATATTAAATTTAATCGATATAAAATAGTAATTTGTGGCAGCTAAATGGTAATGTTGGCATTCATATACAATGTGACTCTTTTATACATTATATCTATTTAATATGAGAGGAATTTTCTCACATCGATACGGCCGTATTCAACACACGTTGTTAGCAGTACTCCTATTTGGCATCATAGGAAATCACTTATATCAATACAAATCATTGAAGAGCATTTGGAAAATGAAAGATAAATTTACTATGGTAGTTACCATTGTTCTGACAAAGTAAATATAGTCATCAATTCAGATCAGGGGATATATATATATTGTTTGTGAATACAGTGGTAGCCTGTTTGGTTAGGGCGTCGTTCTCGTTACCTACCAAAAGATGGTGAGTTCGAATCCGGCTTAGCCGAAGACCCGTCGTGTACACTAAAGGACACTGGGGCACGTAAAATCTGTAGGGTCGCAATGTCCTCCATGTTCCCATTACTAATTAATACCTCTGGGTGTGGTTGGAGCCAGGCTTTGGGTCTTCACTGGTTTCAATCTCTAAATTGGATGATTCAGATGGTGCTGCCATCTATTAGAAAATGTCGCACTTCCACCTTCGTATGAGGGTGTTCTATTCAAAAACGGAAGACGCTCTTCCTCTGACTTCATTGCCTAGTCTCTGACGAGCGGGCTTGGCGCTGCCAAGTATCGTCAGAAACAACAATATATTGTGGGTTGTTTGAAAAATTATATATATATATATATATATATATATATATATATAT
>JAPDSC010041351.1:13033-43355 GCA_026290005.1 Latrodectus geometricus
TATATATATATATATATATATATATATATTTGAAAACGAAATATTTTCGTATCTACTTTGAAACCGAATTGTGAAAATTAATTGTATATCTAAAAGTTACTATCAAAAAAAGAAATAAGATAAAAAGTGATAAAAAAAATAGATAAAGATGTAGTTTTGATTTTTTATTTATGATTAAAAGTTATTTAAATAATATATTATACATTCACCCATTTTTCCATGTTTTTGTCTAAATTAAAGAATGTGACCAAACATGGAGTAGCTTGGGATTTAGCAAATGCCACACCTGTATATCACGAATTCACGGAAGAATGTTTGCACTAGCAAAATGTTTCAATGGTAGTCATTATGGTAGAAAGGGCATATTACAGCCCACAGCTGAAAACAGCAACGTCATGGTGGCTTGGCATCTTCGCTTAACACCATCTAATACACCCCTTCGATGCCTTCCTCACATTTAAATCTCGACACCTTTTCACCTCTGCATTTTTTCCTATATATATGTTGGGAACCATGATTATTCCAGCTCAATAAATACTGAAGATAATTTAATGCTCAAAAAATATATATATATATTAATTGTATTGGGATTTAAAATTAAATAATTTAACTATCGTAAAATTCAATGAATAAATGAAGTAAAAAGCAACAAAATTTCAGCAAGAGTCTACCATAGCAATCCATTCCTACTAATTACAGAATAATAGATGAAGGTTGGATCCTAGCAGAACCCACACCCTTGGCACAAATAATTTTGGTTGGTGATAAATTTCACCAGTCTTGGTAATCCTATTTTGATACAGTAGATATGGTAAACCTAACTATTTTTATAATTCTTATTTCGCCATTTTGTTTTGCTTTGGCGATTTTTTTCAGTTTGTCACCAAGGGTATGGGGTCTCCTAAGAGTTTACCAAAAAACCGGAAAGAGGCGTTATTTCACTTTATGAAATCTGAAAAAATTTCTAAGAATTGATGAAAAATCCATAATTAAACTAGAAAAAAATTCTGTATTGTAATAATATATTCATAGTGATATGTGAATTTATTACATATCATAATGCCAGTTTATATACATATTGAAATATGCGTGAATTATAAAATTGAATTCTCCCAAGTTTGTGACTAGTAATATCGAAAATGCCATTTTTGATTACCATAGTTTTCTTAGTTCCTAAAGCTGGACAATGTCGACTCAGTCTTTCATCATTCTTTCAGTTGGTCAAAAAAAAAAAAAAAAAAAAAAAAAAAAAACTAAGTCCCGAGCATGCTAACTCTGGGGATTTCGCCTTAGGCTGACCACCTACCCTAGACATATGCTTCGCATCCCAGCGATGAAAACAGATATGGGCACTGTAGGCATAGACCCTTATATGGGCTGTAAGGCCATTGAGTTTAGTTTAATTTTAGTCTACCTAGTAATGAGAATACGGAAAGTCCTATTATCGATCCCAGTAATTGTTCGATGACGAAAGATAAATCGCATTTCAGTTGTTGTTTTTTATCTTTTAGAGTGAATAAATGAAAACTTTTCCGTTCTCTTTCCATTGCTACACGATAAAATAATTCACTATTCATAAAAAACCATACAAGAAGAAATTTTATAATGAATACTGAAATGCTTTTCAACAGCTTAAAAGTTGTTAAGTTATCCGCATCGCAGTGTGAGATTATTTTTCAATGTGCTCATCAGAGTATCATGATAAAAGCAGGCTTTTAGAGGAAGACTATCCCAAGTTCAATTTCTGACATTATTAAATAATGAGTAATGAATGTCTATTTTTATTTTCTGTATGCTAGTTGTCGATGTTGCTGCTGTAATATTAGCAAAACTAAATATTGCAGATAATCTTTAAGGAATGTCATAACCACATGTTTGAAAATATTAACTCTAAATATAACCATGCCTCCCCCCCCCCGCAATATGTAAACTTTCTTCTAGATTGTTTATCAGAAATTAGGGATGAATAAGTTGCCCTATTAGTAAACTGCCATGCCATGGCTGCGTATATCGGCTGGTCAATATGGTCCGACACCTTCGATCACTCTTGGAAAAATTAGGAGTATGATTTTAGCTTTTATATTTTATCGCTGTGTCCTATCAACAAATGTGAACTAAAATTACAAATATCTTATAAGAGATATGTGCAGGCAGCACGGATGTTCAGTCTCCAAAACTGTCAGCCCACGTCCCATTGCAGTAATTAACATTAGTCTGTCTTTGCTATGTTTTTTCTCTTTACAATACTTGATTACAGTCCATTATCTATGCTATCAATGGAAGTCCTTTCGAAAAGTGATATGCAATGTTCAAATGTTTCCCAACCTTCGACTGTTTACTCTCTCCTTCAGGACATCAAATGTTTATGTCCAACAGTTTTAAAATGAACTTATTTACTTCATATCTTCTCCCTAAGTCACAGGAGAAACTTAGCCAAATAAAACCCGTACTTATTAAAGACGGTATTTAACAAGCAATTGAAAAATGAAGCAATGGTGGACAATTAACACATACAAGTTTGATAATTTGTTCACTGTAATTATAGATTATTATTACTATTATTATTTTATTTCTCATGCCCGGTTGCTATAGGATTTCCACCTTTCAGCTCTACAAGGAGCGGAAGTGTTGGCAACTTATATAGTGGCCCATTGGGTATGCCATCGTTTCCCCGAAAGTGGGTGGGTCTTCCTAACTAAGAAAGAGCTAACAGGGGATCTCCAGAGGTAACAAACAGGTATCATTTCACATAGAGGACACTGCAACCACGACATATTTAACATGCTCCAGCTCCCATTAGAAAACATGATGAATCTTTAGTCTTGTCGGGATTCGAACTAACTATCTACTGATAATAAGAATGAATGCTTTTATCAAGCAGGCCATCACGGTTTTCTATTATTATTATTAAAATTATTCAACAATCAATCAGTTATGTGTAGTAATAATCTATGCTATCAACAAGATTCAAGGAGGGATAAATCAGTGAACACCTTTTAGCCATATTGAATGCATTTTTATTAATAATAAACCAATAAACCTCATACTATTTTATTACGTTATGTATAAAAATTTTATATGACACCTGGTGGTATTTTTTGGAACTATTATTTTATTCCAGATAAATTCCTCGTTATGCCTTTGTTAAACTCATTGCTCAGCAATAGAATTTTGCAATAGGCTACTAGCAAACTTTTAAAAATATACACCTTGCATTATAACAGCGAATAATCTAATGTTGAATAACTTCATGAACTAATGAAATATTTTTCACCAAAAAGGGAAGTGGGAATCGATTTGCCAAGAATCATTAGTTTAAACTTTTCCTTTAATGAGCTTTTCTGAATCGTTATGGTGGGGAAGAAATGGGCTTATATCAAATCGACGAGAGCACTGCAGTTAAGCAAATTTTCATTTTCCATTGCACTATTCATATTTGATTGAGGTGGGTAATTGAAGTACATTTCGGAACTAATCTACGGAAAAGATCAAAATTGAAGCTCACCCTCGAATTGAATTCCCAGGAAGCGAAAGAGAAATGACCCGTAAGGCCATCTTAATGGAGTATCATTTCTTCGTAATTATCTTTCAAAGGGAAATTTGAATCTAATAAATTGTAAATCAAATGTATGGAAAGAGGATTCAATTAAAAATAAGAATTAGGTCAGCTCTTTATCTGAGACATTAGATACAATTATTTTAATTTCAGGAAACATAATGAAATAAATGATAATATGTTTCTATATAATGTATCCAATATCGATTAAATCTAGAAATAACTTATTTAATTATAAAAATTAAATGATTACAAAAAATATGTTCTCTGGGTTTCTAAAAAAAGCATGTTTTAAAAGCTAATTTTTCCTAGTAAATTACAATATTTGCCATTTATCATAAGAAATAAATAACCAACTTTTATAATGAAATTACAAAATAAAGGTATTGGTTTCCTTAATTAAAAATGTCGTAAACTAAGTGTCCCAAAATAACTAATTAAGAAAAGAATTATGTCCTTTAAAAAATCTTATTTGATATATAAACAAATTTAATTGAAATGAGTACTTTTTTTTTGCTCTTTAACATTTTTTAATTTTAAAAACGAATCAACAATGTATAAATTGTAAATTTCTTACAATTTATTTGGTAACAAACAGAAACAATAAGCGAAAACGATTATAAATAAAAAAAATATTAAATACTTATTTGGCAACAATTGATAAAGAAAAAAAATGTGTGTTATTTTTTTTCAGTCTGAGAACATATTAACGTATTATTATAGATTTATCAAACTTGTTATAAATTGATCAAAAATTATTCTCGACAAAAAAAGATATATTTAAGTCTTAATGCAAAAAATATTAAATGATAATTTTTGTAGCATTTTTCGATTTCTAAAAGTTTTCCACAACTTCATCTTAACACTGATAATATTTGACACGCATTATTTTAGTATATTTTCGAAGATATACTTTTTAAATGAAAGAAAATAATGCGTAATACTCACTTTTAAAATAAAAATAGTTTTATTAAATGCAGAATTCATGCAAATTCATGCTTAATTCATGGGAGTAAAGAAATTTTTTATTACATTATATATATATATATATATAAACTCAAAAGCATTTCACTATAGCCTCGCGTTTGTTCGTGGATTGCAAGAAAGTTGGAGGGTGAAGGGAAGGGGGAATGTTGAAGACGGGGGGTTGAAATTGAATTGAATTGAGATGAACTCCTTCCAGTTAAATTGTACCTTAACATCTAAGAGTTGAGTTGTTGGATTCCTACTTATAATAATTTTGAAGTCACCTTTAGATGAGTGGCAACATTAATATTACAACTGAATAGCCACAGTAATAACACTTGAAACCAACTACCAAGATAAATATTGGTCTATGCTTGAAACTCAAAAATAGTTAAAGTTCATATAAATTACGAATTGAGTCGTTTAACTCCTGTTTGAATTAATTTTAAAACTAGAATCATTTTGAATGGCAATAATAGATTTAAATATTAGAGAGAATAAAACATTTAGTTTTTGATAATTTGTATACAAAAGTTGTAGTATGCGTTTCTGGTGGTAGATAGAAAAATTTACTAATGATATAAAATTTCCGTATCTATCTATCTATCTATCTATATATATATATATATATATATATATATATATATATATATATATCACAAAAATAATAAGTAAAGTATACCTTAAATTTGATTACTTTGCAATTTAGCGCATTAATACCATCATGTGAATTTTGTTAATGAATAAATTTTCAAATGCAATAAATAAACATTTTGAAGTATGCAACTGGCGTTGTGAAAAAGTTAACGAAAACGAATAATTAAACATTCCTAATAACTAGTCCGTTAATGCCATTAACACCATATCGGAAACTATATCGCTGACAATCGTAACGGAATTTCATAAATTCAGATCAGTAAGCTGAAGGTCAATAAATGCGGAAGATAATTAGATGACCACGAGGCATCCAATATCTAATTGAAACATCATCTATTACTTAACAGGATGCAATTCTTTATATGTCACCTGTGGTACCTCCTACAATTTCATAGCTTTGTTTGAGACAATATAATAGTCATGATAGTCTTTAGACATCATGCTTAAGCACAATAAGAACTTAAATGTCTAAAGGTAAAGAAGTGATCCTTACTGCCAATCGTATTTGCTTAATCCAGCTTCAAATTCCGGGTTGGTGGTCATTGATTCCTTGTTGAAAAAAGGTCAAGTGGTCTCCACATAATCGTTGTTTTATACTAGTATTAAGTCTCAACTTTTAGTGTGATGATAGAATACGGTTTCCTTCAACCAGTATGTCGTGTCTGTGGTCATACACTCTATAATTTTAACAGTTCACTGGTATTCCTTCCTTGCCTAGCAGTTTCATTTGTTAAACCACCCATTTAAAATGATAAATTGTCCCATTCAAACAGCATAAAATGACTCATATCTAAAGCCAGGAATTGATGGATATTTAACAGAAAATGTCACTTGATTAAGGATCTGTATCTCTCCTTACATCGTCAATCTTCCACCAATTTCCGATTTGAATATTCAGCTCGCAATTATTAGCCATTGATGATTGATATTGCTATGGATATTTAATGAATTTTAATTTCTATAAAAATTATGTCTTAATAGAGAATTTTTTCCCAAAAATGTAACCATATTCTGGCTGAAATGCGTGAAATGCTTTTTTTATTTTTTTAAATAAAATGGTTATTGAAATATTTGTGCAGTAAATAAGATGCAGATTAAGGATTTAAAAACTTACTTTCACAATTAAACTTTTAATAATCAATTTTTGAGAAATACGTGCTATAAAATTCATTCAAAATACAGTGCATAATTTTATTAATTGCCAAAGAAGAGAATTATTTGATCTTCTTCTAAAATAAATATTATTTTCGTTGCAAAGATTAAGGATGTTAATGTTTTAATACATCATGATAAAACGCTCTGTTGTTTTTTGATAAGTGTCTCCTCTTCTGCAACATCACCTTCATCATTAGATATCACTGATGTAACGCTATCATTTCTGAACACATCATCTTTCAACAAAATTACGAAGAGCAATTGATTACGTCCTCAACATTAGCATATATCTTTATTAAATACCAATCTTAGACAGAGATTTTAATGACAGCCAAATTAATACCAAAAATAAAGCAGGATAATAGTTCGGTCAAAAACTCTTCTCTTACAGGCTTTGTTAGAACTTGTTCTAGGGGTCAGATAATACAATCAACTTAATCAATTTATTTAAACTTAGACGTCAGACCAAGTAATGAAAGATTACGTCTAATTATACGGTTAAATGGAATGGGTGGGCCCTTCTACCAGATGATGCTATCTGTGGATGAGTTTAGTTTCACCAAATGATTCATTGATGAAATCCAACAGTTCAGGACTCGAGAAGGAATCTGAATATAAAAAAATGGAGTGAAGGATTTAGATTCTTGAATTAGTAAATTGTGAAATCTGTGAAAATCTCAAATAAGGTAAGTAAATTATTAGAGCCACTTTTTATTGTTTTATAATTAGTCTTTTTGTGACTGAATTTTCACGCAGAATACATATTAAATCTATATTTCTGCAATCTATATTTCTATGAAATGTAAAATAAATTAGAACATAGGCCTTATAATTTATATAATTTTCAGAATTTGAAAACATGTTTGTCAATTTTATTAAATAATACTGAAGAAATTTGTTTAAATATCAAAGTTATGTGTAATATTATTAAGTTTTGCTTATAATTGATTAAAAAATAATCAACTGTACACTTTTTGTTTCAAAGATCGGAAAAGATCATAACTCGTCTTGTTCTTTATTTTTGGTTCCTCATCATAAACAACTTATCAGCCCACATGGGAAGATGAAGGCACTGGTGAGACATTTTAAAATCCGCCACATATTGCCTTCTCAGAGGACATTTATTAAATGAACCACATTTAAATTTTTCTAAGAAGGAAGCCAGAAAACTGTCATCAAGTTGACATATTTGCATGCCAAAAGCAGAAGCATCTCAAGGTGCTCCACAGTCTCCATGACCGAACACTGAACTTTCCACTTCGAAGAGCATGGTTCTGACATTAAACCTCGATAGGCTAGACTCAAAAACACAGACTTTAAAAATAAAGAACGTATTTTCGCTTTTTCCAATAAGCTGCCTATCGGATAGGCATTGAAGCGCAGTTGAAAAGAATTCTGGTTTTAATGACTTCGTAATTAAAGAGAATTTTGAAAACTCTACACTTCGTTTGACTGGTGCAAAGCAGAATTTTCAAGAAAGCTGGTGCAAAATAAAATTTGAAGAAAGCTAGATAAATAGCAAATATAGTTAAAAATAGTACTTAACTTTATTTTTCCAAATCTCTTCTAATTTTCTCTCAAAATCTAGGTGCACTTTTTTCACTGGAAGTCACTTCCCACAAAAGCTGGTAAAATTGAATCATTTTGTTTATTCTGTGAATGGTGCGAATATGGTACAATGTAGGAAATACTTCCCCTTAATTACAGTTCTTAGAAACATTAAGTTATTGAAACTTCTTGTAAATAAACATGTATTATGCTTTATTAATCAATTTTATATGTTTCCTGCTTTTAAAAGTTTGATTTTTTAATGTAATTAAATATTAGGAATGGGGAAAATATATCTATTATTTTTACATGAACTTTACTTAATTTGTTTCGGATTTGCTTATAAAATGTTTAAAACTGTTTTAAGGTCGATTTTTATTTTCTTTGTGATGCTACGACTGACTGCTAACAAGCGGTCAGAAAATTTCAACGACGATGCACTCGTGTGAGGTGCATCTTTAACATCAAAAATACCTGTAATGAATAAACGATACTAAAATTGCATGTAACTGTCTGCTACAGTATCATGACCTCAAAAACACCATTCACAATTTCAATCACCTCTCATGTATTTTCACCTTTATCAAAGAAAAATTGTAAAATATTCCAAATTTTCTTTTTATTGAATTCGACTTTTAAAACTCTCTGACTCATAAATAAATGTACCAAACAAAAAAAAGCAAAAAATATTTTTAGTGCGAAATATCACCTTTTCAACAAGCATAAATCTTAAATTGTTTAATCTATATTTTATTATATATCGATCACAGAAGCCTTCTATTAAAAAAATAATAAATCTTTTTTTCCCCTAACCGAATATTTTAATGTCATGATATTATTTTTAACATTATAATATCATTCATGTTTTGAAATTATAAAAATAATAATTTTACATTTTAAAATTTTCATTCCATTAAATAATCCTGGAATTCAAGCAATTAAAATTATCCAATTTCATAAAGGTTACTGGCATGAAACCAAACACAAGCTCAACAAAGATATTATTGCAGAAAGATGGAAACAAATCCAGCCCAGACAAATTAAAATTATATACTACAACTTCAAGCTTTGATGATTTCATTTTTACAGTTATTTTTCGAACATCTAAAAGATCATAATCATTTCTTATTTACATGGAATACACACAAAAGATAATCTGAACATCCCTTTTCCAGCCCTCTACACATTGAGCAAAATCTATCCAATGCATCTCCCATTCTACTCGGCGAAACGAATTGAATAAACGTGACTAATTTAATAAAAAACAAAGTCTTCCAAGGCCCCTCTCTGAATGCATGGGCGTGAGGACACGACAAAGCGCATGATACAACGGTTTTTCTTTGCTTTTGAATGGCAATCGCTTCAGTGATAAACTCGGAATGCCAGATTTTGTATCGGATTCTATTGCTCATAATGTTCTACCGAGACTATTTTGATTTTTTTTAATATGCTGAAAACACAAACTAATAAACCTCTTTCAGTTAACGATTTGTTTAAAGTATACCGATAAGCTTTGAAGTTATGTCCATGTTTATGCATCGAAGCACAACCTAAAAAAATCTGCTGCTCAAAAAGTTTCGGGAATTTCATGGAACTATTATGAAAGCAGCAACGTTAAGGATTAGGATAGTTAACACTTTTTTACTGGTGTTTATATACATTTTTATTTTCAATTCATTATTCAGTAGGAAGTGATAGAAACGTTTTTAGAACTGATTATTTTACTTTAAGAGAAACTTTCAATTGATTATCCAATTGAGAAGAAGTGGAACATCCAAAGGATTGCTCAATTAGATATTCATTCATTTCGAAAGTATTTTCCTACTAAATATTCTATTGGAAATGATAGGAACTTAGAATTGATTATTCTGTTCGAAGTGGGAGAAATTTTCAACTGATTATTCAATTGAGAAAGAGGGGAACTTCCAAATGATTGCTTAATTAGGAATGAGAGTATTTTCCTACTAAATATTCTATTGGAAATGATAGGAACTAAGAATTGATTATTCTATTGAAAGTGAGAGGAACTTTCTACTGATTATTCAATTGAGAAAGAGAGGAACTTGCAAATGATTATTAACTGGAAAATAAGGGCATCTTCCCACTGAATATTCTATTGGAAATGATAGGAACTAAGAATGGATTATTCTATTGAAAGTGGGAGAAAGTTTCGATTGATTATTTAATTGAGAACAAAAGGAACTTCCAAATAATTGCTCTATAAGGAATAATAGTATTTTCTCACCAAACATTTTATTGGAAATGATAGAAACGAGGAAATGAGGGCATTTCCCACTGAATATTCCATTGAAAATAAAAGCCACTTCCAGTTGGTTGCTCTATCGAAAGTAAGCGGAGCTTTCCCTTGATTATTCAAAATAGAATAAGATATTATTCAATTAAAAATTTAATATTCTTTTAAAATCTGATAAAATATTTTGCATTTGGGAGAAAAAATTAGCAATTGCTTAAGGATGTTATCATAATGAACTCTCTCCAGGCAAATTTTCTATTTTTCATACATTAATTTTTCGATGTGCTCTAATATGCTCAATTTTACCTGGAATTTCTTCATGCAATAAAATCAGAATTTAGAATCATTAATTTGATGTCTTCAAATGATGCTTGTGTTATCCAGTCCAAATATCTCAGTTCATAAAATAGGGTTAATTGTACAATGGCAAAATGGGTGAACAATTTTTAAATAATCTTAAATTGGCTTAAAATGCATGATGTAACTTGGTTTCTTTAATCACATAATGCATAAGACATCATATTCTCTCCAGAAACAGTTAATGCTCTGGGATACATCTGCAATCCATTTAATTCAGATGGGGATCAATTCTCGGAAAATTGAATTACTGTGAGAACGCTGTCTACAAGTTAAGATTACAGGCATGCACCAATCATACACTAAAAAAATGTACGAATTTATTTTTTAATTTTGGATTACTTCGATGGAAAATGACAATAAATGTTATTAAGCCTTTATTAATTCCTAAAATAGATTTCGGGATAAAGCTCCTTCTAACATAAGCGATATCTTTCTTCAACATTGAGATTTTAAAGAGCAAAATATCTTATCTATCTATATCACCTGGTCTTTTCTGATAGCAAGATTTCACGTGCGAATAAAGAATTAGGTATGTTTAATCAAAGCATACAAACTGGAAGAGAAACATCAACCAAAATTTGTCATACCCGTTGGTACCGACCGCCAGAGAGCTGCTTTATGTGCTTGCCTTCACTACACTTCATTGACGTTAACATTATCGATGTTGACAAAAGTTTAAATAATTAAGTACACTCAATCAACGCATATGAATTGCAAAAAAATTGCAGCTGCATTTTGGGAAAACTATTGTTGCCACTCATCAGACAATTTCTATCCCTATTTATTTTCATAGCACTTTATAGACGTTGTTGTAGATGTAACATTTAATCGACGTTGAGAAAAACTTAAAGGATTCAGTATGCTCAATCAACATATGTAAGCTGGTAGAAGTGGCAGCAACAAAATATTAAAACTGTCGGAGCCTCTGATCAGACAACTGCTATTCCTATTTATTTTCTTAGCACTTCATCCACGTTAATGTCGACCTAACACTTCATCTATGTTGGGAAAAGCTTAAAGCATTAGGAATACTCAGTTGCAATCTTTTGAAAGTTGTCCATCGGTGCCACCACTTAGCGTAGTACAAGCAGCACAAAAACTGGACATTTCAACAATGGAATCGTGTCCTCTTTATGAATGAGACTTATTTCAGAGCCACAAGCGATTCTCAGTGGCAGTTGATATGAAGAGAGTTTAGAACACGGTTTTACCTTTGTAATAACATGGAAAGAGACTGTTGCAATAGTCCTTGAGTTGTCGTCTAGGGAGGAATTATGCTGACATCATGTTTTTGAAAGAGGCTCAGTAACCGAAGATTCCTATTGTGAGGAGATGATTCTTCCCATGTACGTCTGTTCCAAGATATCATTGTAATAGACTTTATGGATGATAATGCAAGGCCACAAACAGATCTCTTGCAATTCAGCAGCTACAGGAAAATGTTAGAAATTCTATGTATCTTTGATATTTTGTAAAAAGTTTATAAATCAAAAAAATATATATAATTTTTAAAAAATTAAATTTTGATTACTCAATAAATATCATAAAACTGTAATAAATAAGTATCGTAAGTACTTTTAATTCAAATATAATTTAGTAGACCAACAGTGGTCTAGTAGTTCTTATGAATCTGCCAAAATTCATTCGGTTAACAGGCTTCTGCTCATTAAAAGCTTTGAAGAATCCAATCTGCAGCTAGTGTGGCATGGAGGGGAGATGGTGATGCCAGCTAAGGTATCAACTACGTCAAAACCAACAGACGAGTTGATGTGTTCAGTAGCTTTATTCCTTAGAAATTGGAGACGAAAATCATCTCAACCAAACCTAATTTATAATTTACTAATCTCTTACGAAACTTTATAATTTTTTCTACGAAATGGAAGGAAACACATCCAGAGATTGTTGGTTGTATAAAAAAGATGTATCATAAATGTCGATAAATATGAGAACGTACAGAAAATAGATTTTACGAATATAAGGTCTCAAGCTTCAAAGATCAAATGTTATCCTATTTTTCCACCAGATCATTATGCCTTGCGTTCTCTGCGCTTCCAATTTCTCATCACTTTCCAGAAATAGTATTTACTCTCAGCAGTATATTTCCCCAACAGAAATTCTTTCAGTTTAATAAAAGGTAGAAATTGATTAAAGGTATCAAAATCTTCAATAAAATAACCAATTATAATAAAAATGTTGAAAATGAAGAACAAAATTCCGAAAAATCATTTGTCTCCGATCTTAATTGTATAAGGTTATATACGTTTTCTTCAAAATGCGAGTGAATTCAAATTATAATCTGTTATAATAAAAAAAAATTACCGTGAGTTCCTATAAGTAGTGACCATAAAAAAACAACAACCGTATTCTTAATCTGAAATTAAACTTTAAAACAATGTGGGGATCAGAATCAAATAAAAAAAATTAACAAACCAGATCATTTGTCTCAGATTTCAATTGAATTTTTTAAACAAAAACAAAAAGAATTTTTTTTTCGAAATACGAATAGGTATAATACAACTATACTATTTGAAAGAGATTTATCGTAAATGCTGATAAATATATGACCATAATGTATCGGAACCCATATTCTTGATCAGAAATCAAATTCTGAAGTAACGTGTAATTCAGAATAGTAAAATAAGTAAAAAAAATAAATAAATAAAACTAAAAAAATCATTCGCCTCATATCTGAACTGAGCTTCTGAAGAACAGAATAAAAAGAAAATCACTTTTTGTTCGAAATGCGAGTGGATACAATTGTAATTAGTTGAGAACGAAAGAGATTTATCATAAATATTGACAAATATATGGCCATAATGAATATGGATGATTACTCTCGATCAGAAATTAAATTTTAAAGCAACGTGTGGTCCAGAATGGGAAAAGAAGCAATAAGAACAAAAAGATAAGACGAAGATCATTTGCCTCAGATCGGAACTGAATTTCGAGACGGTCGCCTGCTTTCTCCAGAAGGAATCACACGATATGGATTCGTATTCAGGATCCCCCAAACAGAAATGATTTATCGCATTGGAAAGACGCATTCCTAATTAAATATTATTTTACATTTCCAAGTAGCTGCGGTCCACCGATCGGAAACGAATGCGAGGGCAAGGCGAATCGGTTACAGTTTATGCAATGTTTGCAACAGAACAATGGGCATTTGGGGACGGGAAATTATAGATCTGGTAAGATGGAGTACGCTGGGTGCGGTAGTTGCTGGTTGGAATCATTCATCTCAGTCGGACGATGTTCCAATGACAGAAGAAGACTTATTTGGCTGATTTCGGTGTTCGACCCCTTTTTTTTAGTTCTGCTGATGAGGGCAATTAAAGTCAAGAATGAAAAGAACTTAAATGATTTCCATTCTATACACTCCAAGTCATGCAACCGTCTTCAGATATCTCTTTTAGAATTCTAAATAGATCAATTCTAGAGGGGAAAAAGAAAGATTTGCAGCTTGTGAGTCATATATCATATCAAAAGCATCAACAAGTGGAAGTTAATTTAATATGATTGCAATTAAATTATACAAACCTCACCAAAATTCTTTAAAATGAATTTCATTAAATATCCTTTCACAATTTAGATATCATATTGCTAAATACATTGCGCATATTAAAATATGCAATTTTTCTTGACAGTTTCTCAGAAACGGATGCATGACACATAAAAATAGCTAAATTATTAAAATGTTTTGCATTTAATACTGAAAATAAACTAGATCTCCTAAAATCATTAAATATATATTTCGCTGTTATGAATTCTGAATAAGAAAACAATTCTTCTGAAATGTGATAAGTTAAGGAAAATAATTTATACATACTTAAAATTATAAGAATATTTTATCAGATAAAATAGCAACATATATTTAGTTATCATCGAATGGCGACAATAACAAAAAACAAGTAATTGAACTCCAGCTGCCATGATATAAGCTGATAAAATGTTCCCCAATTTAACGTTAATTGTTGTGTTCTGTTTCTTTTTTATAATTCTTGCATCTGCTCTACATGAAATGTTCTATTTTTAAGAATATTTTAATGAATAATTTTCAGAGTCAGCACAGAACTTGCTTTTGATTCCGAGTACGGTTACAAAATTAAATTTTATGTATTTATTAAAGGTTTCATTTATATAATAATTATACGTTTATGAAGGCATTAATTATGTGTACTGTGATTTCCAAGAATTCCTCTACATGTTCTGAAAATTCCTGTTCCAAAATAAAAATATTAAATTTGTGCTAAGCAAGTCATACAATATGTTACTGAGTGCCAATTTCAAGATTTTTAGATTTTTACTCTATATATTTTGCTTTTTTCATAATAAATTCGATTAGTTTTCCCTTCAAAACAATATTTTGGTGTATATTTTAGTCATACTAACACCACGTAAGTACTAACAGTGAATTACCTATTTTGTGACGCACAAAATAAATTATAATTAAAGCATTAAAAGGAGTTTGAGAAATTTTATTCTTACAAACGATAAAAATTTTAAAAATACTATATTTTTTATTTTTCTGACAGGCAAATTGAGGATCATGAGTAAAATTTTTTTTTAATTTACTGCATAATTATGACAAACTTTTGAGAAATAAATCGAATAATAAATCTAAGAGAATGAAAATCGCGATATTAAGGTATTGCTTCTTTCTACCAATTAATAATTTCGATATATGATTGCGATACTAAAACGTTTTTAATTTGGCAGCTCACAGTGGCAGTTAAACAGCTGGATATTTTTGAAAAACTTCTTTCTAATGTCCATGGCATATTATCTTTCAGCAAGAATCTTTCGCAGTGGACCATATTCATTTAATGCAGAAAAAAAAACTTTTTAAATGTGAAGAAAATAGAATGCAATAACAAATACTAAAAGAACTCGCCATGACCTTGTGGTTCGACAGTACTGCTCTTCCGATTGGAGAGTTTTAGGTTCAATCCCAGCTCCTGTTGAACAACGGGAGACAACAGATTGTGAGCTTCTGCATGCACGTCTGTCCTGTTACGTGCTTAGAAGTTTTCCAAATTTCCTCCCTTCAGAGACACCAAACAGTCCTCCTGCAAGGCAATATACGTGATAGATATTAAAATGTTTTACAACAACATTAAGTTATCCAGTATCATATATTTATTGATAAATGCTTGGATCGAACCTGGATTCTTTCAACTCGAAGACAGAACTATATCGATTAGTTACAATACAATCTTTCGTTACGTTAATTAGAAATTCTATTTCAAAAACTGATTATAATCATATGATTCTACTAAATAATATCTTTAAATAAATCCCATATTTTTTTTTAAATATAAAGTTAATAAGGATATTAGAAATTTGGAAAAATAAATTTGTTGACATTTTAATTTACCCCCAATTTTATTTTTTTACGGTTCACAAGTAAATTTTGATTGAAATAAATATCTTTCCTTCATGTTTCAGTCACGGTGGGATTCACTTTCCAGTTAATTTATTATATTTTACAATTGCTTTTAAATAGAAATTAAAGTTATTATTTATTATTTCGCTTTCTTACACTATTAAATTATTAATTGTATATTAAATTATTTATTTTATCATTTTAATTTATTTATAATTTTGACATTTAATAATTAGCATTTCGGGTTGTTAAAAAATTAATTAAAATGTTTTAATTAATTTGCTCTAATAGATCTTTAAAAATTAATCATATCTAAATTACCTTATATTCGACACAAAAAATTATGAAAATTCGCCAATTATTTCAGAAAAATTCATTTTTATACTATCAAAAAACTTTTTTTAATTATTAAAAATAATGTTTAAATAAAAGATGTGAAAGTTTGAAAATATGAAAAAAGAAACAGTTTGTAATATTTTAAAACATTTTTGTTTGGAGATACATTTTAAAATATGTATATTAATTTCAATATGTATTATTAAAATTTATACATTTAAATAACACATGATTACACTTTTAAAAATTAATATATATTATTACTAACTAATATATATATATATATATATATATATATATATATATATATATATATATATTTATATGTATATATATATATATATATACAGTAATCTTTTTTAGTTCTGTGTAATCTTTGCCAAGCTTCATAAAATTACGATATTTTTAACAAAATACTCAGCTTTTGCCATCAACAAGAAAATTCATAATTTTTACCAACTAATGAGATGTTTTAATTAACTTCTACTAGATGATTGACAACTTTTAGAAATGTTAGCTTCTCACTAAGAATATTTGTGTCATAATAATATTTATAGATACATCATCAATTGTATCTATAAATATTACTATATATTATGTGTGTATGTATGTATTATTATCTCTATATATCGATATATCGTATCTAAATATAAATTATGTTACAAAAGCATGTGTGGAATTTGAAAAAGAATAAATATGTAAATATCTATTATATAAGTATATTTTAAAACGTTAAATCATTATTTTACGATGTTGTTAAATGTTAGTAACAGTATCGATACTTCAATATATAGGTATATGTTACATATAATTAAAAAAAACGATAAAATAGAAATAATTAAAATTTTAAAAAAAGCTTCGGAAATCAAAAAATATTTATTAAATGGCTCAAAATATTATCCTGTTCAAAATATATTTTACTTAATCTATCGTAAAAGTAGAAAAAAACTCAAAATTTCTTAAAGCAAGTATTTTCATGCCATAATTTCTGAAATTCTTTTCTTAAAAATGATAAAACAATATATCGATATTGTTTTATCATTTTTGATTATTTATTATTTTTATGAAAAAAATTTCAAAAATTCAAAATAATCAAATGTAGTTATCATTTTTTTTAATTGAAATTGAATTTAAAAATCTTACTTAAGGAAAAATAAATATAAATCTAAAATATCTTCACAGATTGCAAATAAAAATAATAATAAACAAAAAATTAATTAAATTAAATTTTTAAAAAAAATAGAAATTATAAAGTAAATTGGCATAATTACAGCTTATTTCACTAAGTAATCACTTTCATTTTAGATCAATCATTATGAAATCCTGTGGTAACGTAAAATAATTAAAACTCATTATAATTTTATTTACTGTAATATTAAATTTATCTATAAAATTATTTTCAAGTCTTTTGGAGAAACTATTTCCCTATTGCATTCAATTTCTACAAATTTATTTATATATAAATACTCATTCACATAAAATTCCCATGGAAATATATTATGAAATAGTAATACAATTTTCATCATAATTTAACTCTGATATTAATAAACCAAAAATGTGTTTACGAGAATATTACATTATTACAATATTGCTCGTAAATGAAAATAAGTTGTTGATTCATATTTTTAGCATTTTGGATAGTTACAATTGCAGTTACTGTTTCAGTAACAATTACAATATTTAAATATCAGCTTAAACCTAACAAAATTATGCATCGCTGCTACTTCAAACGACAAAGACCACACACGATGTAACTTGTTATTTCTCCCTCCCCACCAATAACCTCGACAGATGATGGCGATATTAAAAAAATATCAACTGTCTAAATAAAGATTAGCTACTTTATAAGCTCCTGTCACGAAAACTAAAGATTCGATTTTCGATTTTGATCGATCATATAACGGTGTTAAATATTTTTTAGATACTATCCAGGAAATTTCCTCTCAACTTTTCTATCTTCTCAAAATGACGGTAGCAGGGAAATTATATGTTTCGGAAAATGAATTTTTGGACTTACACTGGTGTTTCGGTATTCCTTAATCTATTTCGAATGGACTGTCACGGTTGACAGATAAGTTGAAACTAAAAGAAATAAGTGTGTACTTTTAAGTGTTTCAATTAGTGTGGGATTCACGTCCTACATTGTTTCAGTTGATTTTATTATTGCCCTGAGAATATAAATGAATTTTAGTCTTCAATTACTTTAATTGAGTATAAAGCAAATTTTTCGATTTCTTGGAAAACTTTTAGCTAAGATTTCATTAATAAAATTATTGATAATAATGTTTTGATTAATTTATTAATAACAATTTTATAATTTCATCTTAAACCTGTTGGAATTTAGTCATCATAGTAACGATTTTAAAAGTGTTCTACCATTTTATTTGCAAACGATTGTTAATTAAATTTATCAAAAATTTATTTGGCAACAAAATGAAAATGACAGAGGAAACGAATAGACGACATTAGTCGTAACGTCATATTGTTTCTAAACATTTGCTGTTAAGCGTCATTTATCATTGATACTGCCATAGACTTAGGTGATAGATTTTTAAATTGTTATTTTTGAAATTGATATTCATTATTTAAGGATAACATGTTTGTTAAAACTTTTAACCTTTTGTTTGCTTAACCTTTGATTCTCGCAAAATTGTAGTCACAGTTAATCACCAAGCTGGGCTTATTTCCAATCGTATTCTGGTTGCAACAGAACAATTTATTGTTCTGTGCCAACAAAAATCACCAATAAAATAGATAGTCAAACAAAAATCTCCAAGTTTGTCAAGAAGGCACTCTTAAATACAATATTAAACAAATGTTTACATTGCATTTGTTTGGAAACAGTTGTGGATATGACGTCACACTAATGTTGTCAATTAAAATTGTTTTTTCATGTAAGGTTTGGTGAATGACTTCATTACCTTGGGAAAAGTTAATCAAGCTGTAATAAATTATTCAAATTAGTAAATTAATTTTTATGACTTGCTCAAAAAGGATTTCTTTACTCAAAGGTAGATTACATCATCAACTGTTCTTTATTTCAGTTTGTTACAAAGAAAATAATTTCATTTGGAATTAAATATGTATTTAAAATAAGCAAAAGAATATCATACGCGTAATACTAATTTCAGAACACTAATTTTTTTTATTTTTGGAAATCATAAATTCTGTATTGCATATGATTCTTCGATTCACACACACACACACACAAATGCTTTTATTTTAATTAAAAAAAAATCTGCAAACATGATTGATTATTCTCTCTATATATATATATGTGTGTGTGTGTGTGCGTGTGTGTGTGAGTGTGTATCATATTATACTAAAATCATTACTATAACTAATTTTTTTTATTATTTATAAGTTTTATTAGACACAGTTTTACTAACTATATAGAATATACTTTTATAATTATAACGATATAAGCTACAAAATTTAAATATGAGAAAGGCGAGTATTTTTAATTTCTTGATTGAAAAATACGCGTAATAATTATTCTTTCAAGTGATAAACTTATGGGTTTCTAATAATTACATTGATTTATTATTCGCTTAGTGATTTAATATAACACATAAATCCTTATAATCTATGAAGTTCGAATCTTTCGAGGGATACACTATTATGGCTTTTCATTATTGTTTTCATATTAGAAAAAACTCAAAATTTGATTAGCAAAACCACTTGAGCCACTTTTAATAGTATGATACGGAATGATAATTCGAGTAGATCACTAGTAGATAGAATGTTGATGAGAGATCACATCATTTATATTTTAATCAAGAAAGTATGAATTATTATCATGATTTGTTGAGCTTTCTGTTCCAAGTGATTCCGCATTTTCTGTTCCAAGTGATTCCGCATTTCCCTATATGGGTTAAATGTCATGTTAAACAAAACGTTGAAAATCTAATTAAATAAGACTCACAAAAAAATATATTTGTGTGATGAAATAGAATACGCGCACGCGAAAAAGTGATTTGATCAAATGAGAAATTACTTTAGCCTTCAATGGTTACGGAACATCATATTTTTCGATGCTCACCATAAAAAAAGGATACTTTAAAATTTATGCTTTATATAAATGATAAAATTAATGTAAATTCATACAAAAACGCTCGTTACCACTTTTTTTATAGAAAAGAACAGGTATTGAGAGAAAATAGGCTAATATGTGGCTTTCGTGATTACGCATGTAACTTTCTTGATTTTCAACTTTTGTCAGCAGATTCGTTGACAATACTCAAGAAAGACCCAAATTGTCTGATAGAAGCCATTTGAATAATTCGTTAAAGTAGCAGGAGGTCAGATGGATGAAAATGGGGATGTCATAGGCTGATGTTCCTAGGCCCTTTAATGTGACTCGTAGCGAAGTCCTCCATCTCTGGAATCAATATTAAACTGAAGCTTCTGCGTCCAGAAGACATGTTCCAGATCAACCATGAGCTACAAAGCCTGCAGAAGAACGTTTTATAGCTCTGTTGTTGTTGTTACTAATGACATTTGACAAAGCCAAGCCTGCCCGTCAGAGACTAGGTGAATGAAGTCAGAATGAGCGTCTTCCGTTTTTTTTAATTGTGCACCTTCATACGAAGATGGAAATATGACGTTGAGTCATAAATGGCAGCCCCATCTGGGTCTTCCAATTTAGAGATTGAAGCCAGAAAAAATCCATGGCGTGGTTCCAATAACTCCCAGATATATTAATTTGGAATGGGAACATGGGGTACTTTGCAACCACGACATATTTTACGTACCCCAGTCGCTATAAGGCAGGCCGCAAATTCGTAGATGATCGCATGAGACATGTATCAAGAGACAAGCCGAAGATCTCGCGAGATTCACATGAGGCCAAATGACGTCACAAATGTCTTACCTACGTCAAAAAATGGGCGGAGCGCGAGACAAATCTGGATATCGAGCTGGTTTGAAATATCTGGCAACTTTCCGCGAGACAGCGCTAATTTCAATTTCCACAGGAAAAATATACCACGTTGATATCGAGAGTACAAGTTACTACAAGTTTACATTTGAAGAGGAGGAGTTAATTATAAATCTTTATAGAGGTAATAATATTTTTTAAATATTGCAATCGGAAATGGAACCGGAATGTAAACAATGAGAATGTAAACAAATTCTCATTGGTTTAAATTATCCATGACGTCAGATTATAACGTCATAGCTACGTCACACTAAGACCTTCATAAGACGGGGTTTGTATACCATAAGACGGTATCTCAATCGGATGGTCTACCGAGTTTGCGGCCTGCCTTAGTGAACACGACGGATCTTCTAAAGCCGGGATGCAACTTACTATCGAGTGAGATATACGTGTGAGATATCGTAATGAGATCCTTGGTCGATGAGTACATATATATACCTTTGCACATTCAATGAGACCCAAACTGATATCTTGAAAGTCTTAGTTTAGAGTGCATGGAATGGCTAACTTGATTTCCAGATCTGAATCCCATAAATCATTTGTGGGACTTTCTTAGTAGACAAGTTGCTGCTTTAAATCTTCCATCAATTACGTAAGAGATCTGGAAAACTATTATTATTTATTAAATGTCTGGTCTTTGCTTCCAATTTCAGTAAGCAAAGACCAGACGCAGCAAGTCGATACCGCCAATGTATTCAAGCTAGGGCTTAGCATGTTCCTTATTAAAATTCCTTTTTGTTATGTTTCGATGACATTATCACATTAACTGTGATTATTAATTTTTCCAAAATTGGACTTTCCAGTGAGATTTCTTTCTTTTTTTTTTTTATTGTTGTAAATCATATAAATGATTTACAACAAAAAAAGCAATCTCTCTGGAAAAATCTATTCTTGGAAAAAAGAATAATCACATCTTTCATAAGTATACTTCTATATTTCAATCAATACATGTCTGCTTAGTGCATATGCCATCCAAATTCGACATTTCTACATTCATTCATTTGAAAATTACACCCAAAAATTGCTTGCTTCTTAACTTTCTGAGACCAGTGTACATTTGTGGAATCTGTAATTCACGAATAGAAATAAATTCTGTATCTTGAATTATTTTGTGAAACATTTTGAATCCTCATACAATACTTCGACATTAATCGCACTAATTGATCATACATAATACGGTGATGATGCTTTGTAAACTCTAAGGATGCTATGTGCGCTATGTAAAGATTATAATAATACTCTATTCATTAAAATGTGGATTATACGTAATTTTTCTGTACCTGAGATTATTTATAACAAAATGATATTGATCCAAATCATTCAGATTGTGAATCTGATACGTTTTTAACTAGTAAATTGTGATTCAAGTGAATCACTTAAATTATTTTCAAGGATTCGATTTTATCGTAACAATTATATAAACCACACACACACACAAAGAAACAGATTACATTCATAAATATATAGCTTTAAAAAACATTTACATCCCTGAAGAATAAAACCAAGAAGAAATCTAAAAACAATTATATGAAAAACAAGACGGAACATGAAACAAATTTTTCGAATTATTTAAAATTTCTTGTTAAAAACTAATTCAATATACCAATATATATTTACTCATTTTACTTTATTATTATTAAAGTAATGTTTAATGAATATTCGCTAAACTTACTAGAATATGCATTAAATGTCATTCGTTCTTTGGGATTATAAAAAACATTTTAGATTCGCACTAGGTTTCACAACCAGATGAGTGTTGTCAAAAGCATTTTGATTTGTTTGGTACTCTCGGAATGACGTCTTTTCCAACTTACCTCTTTTTTGGACTTGTTAAAGATCAACAATCTTGTGAATTTGTCTGACTTCTTCAATCCTTCAAAGGTAAGCAACAGCAAAGAATATTAACTTCGAATCTATGCACATAGTTATAATTACATTCCACATCATTCTAGAAAAATTTCAATTTGGAGCAAATGTAAGATAAAATATGCATGTACCATATGATACAGTACACGCAAATTGTTCCTTCATTTTTTTTCCCCTTAACTACTTGTGTTATGAAAGATAATATTCTTATATTTGATTATATCATTTGTCTAAAAATATTTATGGTACTGAAGAAAGGCGGTGCTGAAAATTTTCAAACATTTCATTTTCACATGCCAGTATTATACTTATTAATATAAAGAAACTAATTATTTTTGTTTCCTATTATCATTTAAATATTTTGGAATAAATCATTATATTTCTTCAAAGTCAGATTTGATAACAAACATGAATCTAAGAATAGTAAATATATGGATAATATCAATGGCTAATTTCTCCATATTCTCCTAACGTTCGATAAAATTTATTTTAACCAAATGCAATAAATTGACTTGGTGCTTTAGAGTGAATTTAATCGATAATTAACACAAATCACAGTTTGATAAAATCAATTTCAAAGGTGTATGGATAATAATTAAAAACAAAACTAATCCTGTTTTCTTTTTCAAATTTACCCAATATTTTAATAGGTTTCAATGATAAAATCTCGACGTTTCTAAATGTCTCATTGTCAAAGTTTTATTTCAAGTTACAGCGTGCACAGGAAGAACTTTCCTCTTGTTGCCACTTTCGAGTCGAATATTTATTCCGTGTGCACTAAGAGATTCTTCAGTCTCATCTTTTCGTGTGACGACAATCGACGATTATCGATGATGGATGAATTTTGACCCAATGATACAGTCATTCCAAACATTTTAAACAATCAGCGACCACAGGACTTCGTATCGTTTTCCCTTACTGCCAGAATTTAAATTCCTTTCCTCTGAATTCTAGCGTGAGTGGTGAGATTTGTCAAAAATTCTGAATTAATCACGGGATGTAAATTCAAAAGAGTTATTAAGCTTACATTTATCATGTTGCGGAAACGAAGAACGTTCTGAACGCGAAGGTAGCGTTGGCGATTAAGTCCAACAATATTTATTTTCCATCGTTATCATTGCAAAAAATCTCTCATTTGGGATGAAAAATGTACCGATATATTTAATTTTCCATTGTAGTGGATGCTTTCGTGGAAAACAATTGACATGGTTGTTTGGGAAATAGGTCTTTATCGCTTCGTATTCAAATTCGGGCAATTAGGCCTAACAACCTTACTCAATTTGGTAGTTGCGCGTGCTAACTCCCCCTAACCAATCCTTATTTCAGTGACATAAAAATTAATGATTCTGTTTCCAGTTCTTGTTAATCAATTGGATGGTATTGTTTTGGCATCTCAAATGATTTTTGAAATGTGAACGTTCCATTTCACTGCCCTAGCATGCAAATCGTTGCTTTCTAGAAAATCTCTGATAATTGTGTAAAAACATATGTGACGTTGACTTTAATTACAAAATAAAAAAGTAGTAAAATACTAAAGCATTTAAATTTGGAAGTCATTTTTACATTTATATTAAAAACTATTTTTCATAATTAAATTTATAAATATGTTCTAAGATATATCTTCGAATCTGTTTCAAGACAGTTGGTCCACTGGATCCATGGTCTTTTTCTTTTATGGGCTTCAGTTGGTTTAGCATCAAAGATCTTTTTGGTGGCTCCTTCATCTTGATCAAGTGTCCTGCCCATTTCAGTCTTTGGATTGAAATTAATTTTATTATGTCCGGCTTTCTGTATAGTTTATAAAGTTCCAAATTTGTTCCTCCTTTCCATGTATCTTTATATTTTACACCCTCTTAACTACTTTGCAGTATCTTTCTTTTAAAAATCAATTTCAGTCATCACCCACGTTTCATCAACAACTACAATCAGTAAGTGATTAAATTTCCAGATTAAAAAGTTTTATTATGTAGCTTTATAACTTTTAACAAATATGCAGAACTATATACAGGCTTTAATTGTGGCTTACAGATTATACAGTATGCACCAAAATATACCGCACTGAAATGAAAAGACAAGCAAGACTACGTTATTGTCATTTGTGAGTTTATTTCTTCTCAAAATAAATAGCATACACACTCTATCATCGCGTTTATTTATAACGGTACGCGTGTTGTAAGTGTTCAAAGTGAACACCGCCTCGATGTAAAAAGTGTTCCTATCGTTCACGTAGACTCTGGCCCATGTCCTGAAACAAATGGAGTTTAAACTCCTGCAAAAGGACATGATTCATGCGTAATGAGGCACAGTTCTTGATCAATCTTCACAGTTGAACAAACTTTTGATTAACATATCTATGTAAGTGAAGTAATCGATAACTTCAAATTTATAATTTTCAATTTCCAAATTGGTAATTTCGAGAAGTTTATTTTAGTTCAAAGCATATATTTCTCGTTTTCTTTTCGTAAATTTTTAAACTCATCTTATGAGCCTCATTCTCTAGAGATATAAAGCTTGTGTTAATGAAAAAAAATAAATAAATAACATTTCAGGTACATAATGAGTTGTTCGGAAAGTCGTTTCGTTTTTCCCACCTGAATCAATTTTTTGCTAGTATAAACCAACCATTTTATGAGTATGAAATCATGCTACAACCAGAAAGATGGTAAAAAATATTCAACTAGAATTGACAGTATACAATTCAATAAAATATTTATTCGCTATACGTTTTTCATTTTCATATAAAACGAAATAGTTTTCCGAACAACCCAATAGTTAATATTTCATATAAAAATTCATTAGAAATACATGAATTCCTTTTTAATAATGATATAGATTTTACATATAATTATACAAAATACTTCTTATGGAAAGCATACGAGGAAACAACTCAACTAAAAAAAATTGCTCTTTTTAAATCAAAAATTAAGATTTCAGATTCGTGATTCATGAGAGAAAATATGGAATGAAAAAAAAAATGCAAAGAAATACATGTTTGAAATGGTAAGGGAAATTATTTTAAAAAGAACGAATTTCATATTGATGTCACGGTGTCGCACTAAATGAATCTTAAATACATTTAACCCATCATCGACATGGGAATCAAATGTGGTGCAAAACAAAATTTTGTAAATGACTGAGATTATGATCAGTTCCATAATTTGGGAGATTAATATGCTGCCTGGTGACAATTGTTATCAAAGTTAAATGTCGTTTTTTCCGATCAACAGAAGTTTTTGAGAAAACGGTCCTAATCAAGTTACAACAACCCAAGCATGGAATCATGAATCTTCGTATCACGAAGCTTACATATGCACAAGCCGTTTGCTTAATTGACGTTTGCTTTAGCATTTGTCATAAGCGATGAAAGCTTGAAATGATCAAATATTTTAAATAATAAAATCTACGGAGCAGCAGATTATTTAAGTGTTACTCTATTTCCAGATCAAAATCTAAAACCAGTTGAAAAATTCAATAAAAGGGAAATCTAAAAACACATCAATCATCAAAAGTTATCAAAGAAATTTATAACGGTTTAATAATATTCGTTGATATTATTATTCACATAGATTCCTAAATTCCAATGATTTATATAGATTCATCTGATATTGCAATTTTTGTGAACCCAGTAATGACCTCGATTACAGAACTTGTTGTCAAAAATCAATCTTCATAATAGTAGAAGTTTATTTTTAAGCGCAAAAATTATGCTAACCACATAATTCTGGGCAGGAAATTTCTAGTTCATTTCTTAAAATAATTCATATTCTGGTTCAATGTGTTCTAGAGATGTTCTATTTAGTCTCATCAACTTGCGAAGTCAATTGTCTAGTACATTGTTTTTAAAATATCGACAACGAAAATGAAGCACACCTATTCAATGATTTATAAGACAATTTTAATTTAGGAATTTATGTGAATGATGATTAGTTATAAGACAACAAAGAACATATTTACCAAATACATTTCATTCTACTGTTTTAAAGAAGCATTTTTCTCACTCAAGCATGAAAATTGTAATTTTATGAAGAAACAGCTAAAAACAGGTTGTTTCTACAAACTTTCTATAGTATTGTCAGTAAAATTTTAATCTTATTGTGTAGTCTTAAATTAACGTTATAATATTAAATTATTAAATATTATCATATATTAAAAATCGTTTATTTTGTTTTTACAATAATAATTAATATGTTTTTAATTATAATAATTATATATATATATATATATATATAGAGAGAGAGAGAGAGGGAACGTAAATTTATAAAGGCTGCGATACGAATCTCACAACACAAAACCACCCAAGTATTGTAATACGAACATTGAAAAGTCAGAGCAATAAATGTGCTTCAAAATATGCTTGTATCAAAAATATATAACAGTATAAAAGAACGAGTTGTGCTCATTTTTTTTATTCAGAATTACAGACAAAGTTAAACTCCAATAAAAACCAAGATTTTTTTAAAATTTGAATTAAAGAATAAATGAACAACTTAAGCATTTCAGTTTATGAAAAAAGATGTTTTAATAAATTATATAAATTTGTTTTTTATTTTTAATTAAATCTATAAACAATTTCCAACTACAATTTTCTAAATTATGTTATGTTACTATACAATCAAATTAATTTTTTTTACATCTTATTGGAAATTTAACACGATTAGAATTTGTAAAATGTTGGTAAGCGTGAGAGAAAAAATCATCATTGTTTTAAAATACATTTGCAGTTGTCAATGGTTACAGATATAATCTTTACAAATTTCCGGTTGAAAACATGCATTGCAATTTTCAACTATAAAAATTGATAGAATTTCAACAAAACCTAAGTTTTCATTCCATATCAGTTAAGGGATGTTAAACCAAAAAATGACCTTACCAACACCAGTGTCTTAGACTGGGACAAAAATGAACCTTCTAGTTTTTCAATCATAATAGAAATATTGACAAGCGTAAAATAACGATTCTGATATAATGAAAAAGAAAAATCTAATCGTATTGACGAGACATTTTTATTTTTATTTTAACTACCGACATTAATAAAAGAAACAATGTTTCTTTACTAAACTTCACCAACATATATTTGGACAGAATATTTAAATAATATGATTATTCGTATTAATTATGTATACGTAAACCAACAGAATTAAACGATAATAATATTGCCATTTCCGGTCAGAATATTTCCTACTCATCATGTGCAACGCTGAAGACAGACAAAAACAATAAAAAAACCAAACTGCAAAGTAGCTAAACTAAACGGCAGGAAGATGATATATAAGAAAGAAGATGATCGTTTCCACCTTTTCTGGAAACATGATGGGTTTTTCATTACCGATTCAGTACGTAGCAGCTGAAACCACTAGAAGCTATCAGCATATATAAAGGAAATGGCACCGCCGCTAATAAACTTCACTTTAATTGAATGAAATTGCTGCTCCTTTCTTTTTCACTCCATCAACAAGTTCTGTATGCAGCGAACGTCCTCCAGCATCGTGTGTCGAAAGGAGGGGACGCAGATAATTGTTTTATGCACAAATGACTCCGTGCAGAAGGGATTTTCCTGTCTACACTGCTTTTTTGTTTTTGTTCGTCCATTCAAGGTTATGCAATCGGGGTGCACTATACCGCAATCAAAATTGTGGCTATTTTTTATATGATCACATGAGACAAAACAATTTGCTCATAAGTAGTCATAATTTTGGATGTAATGTGTACTTTGCAACATTTCCTTGATAGTTATACCAATCAATTTCAAAGAGCATAACGCGAGTCATTTAAAGCAATCAATCAAGTTTTTTTGCTTAATTTTAACTCATAGATTATGTAATTTAAAAATTATGAATTTAAAAATTAAGTTAGGTTAGATTATTGCGATGTTTCCATCAGATTATTTTTGCTAATCTATCATGATTTTATTGAAGTGCATTGTGATCAACCATTATAGAATCAAGGAGTTGTGATTTCTCCAGTAGAATAGTTTTCAAGTCTATAAGAACAGTTGTAACAGTATTTTAAAGATTCTTAATAAGAGTCAAGTCAGGAGAGTACGCTGGTAATAATATATTCACAATATTTTCAGATTTTAGATAGTCACCAATAATGGCAGCTCTATGGAAAAGAGTATTATCACCCATTAAAAGAAAACTGCAACGTACAAACTTACAATTGTATGCAAAGACTTTATCCCGAAACCTTATAGCTGTTACAGAATACAGACAGTATTCTATAATACTGCAAAGGTCAGTCCGGTATCCCAACAAAACCTCTAATCAAACAATGTTTTCTCCTCGGAGTTCGTATGTTCTGAGGTATATTGAGCTTTCCAAGTTCTTGCATATTTGTCATCGGCTTACAGCCGTGAACATTATTTTGGCCTAATGAAAAACATTTTAATCGACATGTTAAAACCTCATTTTAATCATGGCAGTCGGTATTGGACAAACAAGGAAGCAATAGTATTGGTAGAACAGTTTATAATGCGATTTCAAATATCGTCTTACCAATGTCTGTTCCAACCACAGATACCACATGTGCGGAGGTCGTCCTTCGATTACGCTAGACTACAGCAATGTATCAACCTTCCACAGTGATCGTAATTTTTGGATAATTAATTGGCTAATCGAGTTTCCTGTATAGCAATGAAATGAATGCTGAGGAATTGAGCAACATCAGTTTTTGAATGTTTTACTTCAATTCGTCCGATAGCACACCAATTTAAAATCTTCCACTCATAAATAAAAATTATAGTAATGCATTTATCTAAAAACAAATCATACCAAAGTTCTAAATATTTTTATCTACATTTACCTACATGACATTCAAGTAACCTTATACAGTGCTTTCTGTTTTTATTAGAACCTGCGTTTTTGTATATTTCTCAACATGAAATCATGGTTGACTTTTGTATAACACATTTGCATCCACTTCTACAAGTAACTATGGCTCTCAAATTTATAGACTAGCTCCCAAAAATTAGTCATCACTGCTTCAGAAATGAATATAAAATTTAAATTTAATATGATTGAAAACTGTTCTAAAGAACGGATTTACTTTATTATAAAAAAAAGTAATACTCGTTGACTCCCAAAGAATTGGTTTGCAATTACACTTTCTGGTCTTCAGGTTTCAAATGCACTCATTATTTTTAGCTCTTGGTTTCTTAATCACCAAAGAGTTTATTTCTTTAACAAAAAGAACCGTTGTAATACTTCTGAATTTTAAAAACTTAAATTATGTAAAACAGTACCATTAATTTTTGAATGAATATATATATATATATATATATATATATATATATATATATATATA